>SNQJ01S0018526.1:43596-62627 GCA_010110895.2 Picea sitchensis
CCCCCGGCCGTACCGTACGGTGTTTCCTGATTTGGAAACACCGTACGGTACAGCCAGCGGCGTTTCCTGGCCGTACCGGCCCGTACAGCCAGCGTTTCAGGCGTCTTTGAAGCAAAATAAGAAAACAAAAGGGGGCCATGGGGCCCCCAAACAGTCAAATATATTTTGTTTTGCATTTTCTATGTTTTTCTTCCATCATTATTGCATTTTTTTATCGCATTTTTTTTTGGGGGCCTGTTTCGTACCGTCCCGGTTTCGGAAACTTGTAAATGTTTCCCCATTTCGTGCAACTTAGGTACAGACTCAGGCTTGAACATTCAGTGGCTCAAAACATAGTGCTTTACACAGATACAGTGCTCAATTCCTAATTGGCTGGCAGCCTAGGGGTGTTCTTTGCTTCAGTTGGACCAGGTATTTACATTCCTTAGAGTCCCCTTTCCTTTTCATGCTTCTCCTAAGATTTGTGGGAGGTGGTAGTGCAAAGGGCTGAGAAAATTATTGATAAATGGATTATAAGGCCTCTGGCCTTAGCGGCTAAGTTTCTGATATACACTAAAGTTTTGGCTGCCACCCATGTCTACTATTCCTAGTGTTGGAAAAGGCACTGAAGGACTTCTTGTGGGCCAATAATTCTGGAGGAAATCTAATGCCACCATCTTTTGTTATAATAAAACTTGTGAGCCTAGCATGAACGGATCCAGATACTAGACTGATGTTTTGGGATGGTCTTTTCCTAGGACTGGCTCCAAGATCTGGGGACCGACCTTGTTACAGACAGACTGGGACAGGTTGGAGGAAGTCCAGACCCTACTTCTCAGACGTATCATCCGTTGCAAGCAGACAATTCCNTAGACTGATGTTTTGGGATGGTCTTTTCCTAGGACTGGCTCCAAGATCTGGGGACCGACCTTGTTACAGACAGACTGGGACAGGTTGGAGGAAGTCCAGACCCTACTTCTCAGACGTATCATCCGTTGCAAGCAGACAATTCCACAACCCATTATCCAGACAATGTTTGGTGTCCACCCATTCCGCCTTGAGGTCATCTTCTGCCTAGTCTCTTTACTTCATGAGTTAGATCTTTCTGTGACTCTACCATCGGAAGAGAGCAGTACTCCTACCCAGCTCTTTGCTCCTCAGAGGCTCTTGCTTTGGCTTCCCCCTCAGGCCGTGCTTGTGGTTGGTTCTCATAGGCATCTAGACTCCAATTGATGACCATCTCCCCAGAGCACCTCCCCCCCATTCAGTTTCTCCCCCGATGCACCACGCCATCTCTTACTGACTAGACACGTATTGAATCATTCTACCAGAAAGGACATTTATAGACTCTACACTCAGGTCACTTGGACCTCACCTTCGGTAAACCTGGGCCCGAAGATGTCCTTCTATCTAGAGCATTTTTTAGAGTTGCGTGATGGCATCATAGTCCACCCCTCGTACACACTCAAATATTGGATGCACTCACTCAGATTTCCTTTGGGTCAGCTCCGGGTCGGATTTGAGCCATGAATGGAAAGGAGGATTGGAAAGTTTTACTTAGCCATAGCATCAGCAAGGATCTCCACTAGCAAAGAAATCATGGCAACGCATTTCCTTGCAGATGTTGGTTAATACCTCTACTTTGTCGAAATTGTGGGTACCTTTGAGGTTCAAAGCAATTCGAAGGCCAAGAAGGCCATTAAGCATTTCCCATCTTGGAGATACCTCTCCCTACACACTAGCTTTTCTTTTAATGGTCAATGCATTTGGTGGTCCCTTTTGATTCAAAGTGATGGAAAATCATTGGCTGAAACTCCCTAGTTCTCACCCTACAATTTTTCAGGAGGAGTATCCATGAGGCCAATGACTATATTTAATAGCAAAGTGAGGGACTGGTTTCATGGACGCGACTCAAGCTTAAATACAGACTAGCCAACATTTACAAGATTATTCTTAAACAGTTCAAACCCTAATTCCAAATGATCTCTTTTTTAAGCTAATCCAACAATCCCCTTGCACCTGGTGGCCAAACTGGACATGAGGTCACTCTACAACTTTCACCATGTACAAGCATGTTGATCACTACAAGTGGCTTAGCTTTAGGCCTATCCTTGACAATTGCTTAAGCAAGCTTTGGCTGTAATGTTCCCCTCTTCTTGACAAGAACATTAGAAGACTTAGTAGTCTAGTCACCCCTCTAGACTATAGTCTCATGGGTAAAAAGGGGCTGGGAGGCACAAAAGAGTCACCAAGGAGCTAAATGTTATATTATTAAAGTGACTTTGGTAAAAGCAGAAAAAGGGTTATTTGACTTAGAGGAGAAAGTAAAGTAATAACCTTGGGCATCAATAAAGTAACTCAAGTGAAAATTAGAAGATGGAGGTATAAAAGAGAGAGGAGGGCGCCTCACTCCTCATTCATATCATTTTCTCTTATTTCTTCTTGAGCTATGCAGCTTACGTTTTGAGGGTTTTGAGTATACAAACCCTAGAGATCAGCAAGGAGGTGAAAGATACCTTTGTTCCTAATCAAAGCTTGGTCAAGGTGGTGGAAGATTTCACCCTCACCATTCTATTCAACTACAGATTGGTTTCTATAGTGGATTGAAGAGGCAGGGCGTATATCTAGAGGTTTTCTGCAGGAAGGGCACATTGTTGGAGAGAGAATAGTTTGATTTGGCCAGTGGAAGGGAGATCTGGAGGTTTTCCATCCTTAGAGCACCTTTTCTCAGCTATTATTGGAGGGTTTCTTTTGCATATTTATTTATTGTGGCTCTTGGGCAAWTTTATGAAGAGGGGTGCACTATACATTGGGTATTCAATGAATTGGTGGGTTAAATCYATGATTTTGGCTAAGGATCTCTTCATATGCACTCTACATCAGTTGATCTACAATTTGGTAGCATTTTACAGGGGTTTGAGGGGTTTCTTGAAGGAAGTTGAATTTCTTAGGTTGCTACAGCCAGTTGGGGTGCATTCCATCCAGATCTGAAGGTGCCAAGGCTTCAAGGGAAAGAAATTGATCTTGTATTGACTTGCATGTTGTTACTGAAGAACTAGGAGGACTCACATCTTCATCTCTTGTATCTTGGTGGCATATTCAACTCCAAACTTCTATATCTCTACTATATATTCCAGATCTGTAGATCTCATGTATTGAGGTCAGCTTATTATCTAAATAAAGATTGGATCTGAAGTTATTTGGGCATTCACTTGTATTATCTTTCTTGTATCGTGTTATTTCCATCTGTGTTGTGTTATATTCATCCATCATATGCTATAAAACTCAACCAAACACCTAAAGCGCAACTTTGAGAAGCAAACCTGCAAAACATATTCAAACAATCAAACAAACAGATCATAAATCAACCCCTAATTCCTAGCGAATCTACTTGGGAACATTACATTGGCACGTTAAGACCAAATAGAAAAGTTATGTCTTCCAGCTACAAAGCATGCGAATGCTAATGTTAGAACCAAATAAAGTTTTTTTTGTCTAGTCATTAGTTATAGGGACATTTCTTGTGGATAAATATTAACATACATGGGAGTTCAAACCCTTTATGCCCCCGGTGTGGGATAGTCAAAACCCCAAAACACGTGTTCTAGTTTTGTCCCTTAGTCGAGTCTGCTTGGACCCAAGCAAAGTCTCTATGTGGCCAACACCTTTGGGCTTCCATTTCTTTAAAGGAAACCTTGTTAGGAGTCTGTCTTCCTTTGTCCATTGAGTTTTATTTTGCTAGGATGCTTATTCATGTTGAAGTTATTTTCCTTTTGAGAAAGAAATGCAATGAAGTTTTTTTAATTATAAAGATCCTTCATGGGCTTTCTCATGGTCTGACAACACACTGATTTGTGTAAGCCTCTCCTTGCAACTTACAAATTATAGTGCTAGTTGATAAGATGCAAATGGAGATGGCTCATTTACAGTAGTAATTAGAGTTATAGGGTGGAGCTCACTGCAACATGACCAAGAAGCCACATGGCACTTCCCATGCCCAATCAAAATGCTCTTGCCATGGCAATGACTTGCCTCACAAAAAGGCAAGCAAAAAGGCTCATGACAGATGGGGATGGAGGCACAGCTGTCCTTTGGTACATGATGGCACTAGCCATCTCAAAAAGAATCCTTCTAAACGAACCAATGATAACTAGGAGCCAAATGTGGTGGAGAACGACCCTTCGAATTCTAGATGGCACCCAACCCCAACTGATCGTGATGAGCCTCCATTGAATGTTGGCTTGGTGCTAAAGGATATTTAGTGCTTATGCTCAAGCAAAATGCCTTGTTGTTTGAACTTATGTTTATTTTGGACTTATGCTTATTTGCAGTTGTATGTAATTGGTGATTTAGCATAAGTTGGCCCACAATTTAGGTTCCTTAGACTGTGATAGTGATTATGGAGGCTAGACGTACAACCTACTTTTTTCGTATAAAATCTTTCTACATATTTTTTAATTAATAGATGAGCATGTTAAAAAAACTATTCACAAAAATAGATCACTAATCAGTAGTCTCTAAAATAATTTATTCAAAATCAATCTAATAGTCATTAGGAGGTTGGTATATCAATGGCTTCACCATCCACCGGATTTAGTAGGTGGAGCACGTGCATGTTGATCATTGTTGTTAGGAAGAGTAATAACTTCAAGCATTGATTGCAGAATTGATTGTTAATGTTAGGTTGAAACTGGAAGTCCAAGTGCAATTGTTGGCATCTTTTGAATGCAAGGATCATAGATAGTTTGTGCTCAACGTTGCATGGCAACTTCAAATGACCTCCAAGTGTTAGTGGCACATTTTACTCTTTATTTCATCTATTAGATCTACATGAGTTAGTCCCATGCAATATCTTTGTCAATCTTCAAGTTCTTCGCTAGCACTTAATTGATCGTATGATGTACTTTTCAAATTATGTGCTCAACCTCTGACAAACATCTCTTAGACTCTTTTACATGGGTAGACAAGTATCAACTCTCTGGGTGTCATTGAACTTCTCTTATGTTATGCCTTTTCAGTTCGGTTTGGTGAATGTTTAGTATGTTTTACAACTAAGCTTCATGTTTCTCATTTTCTTCAAACATTAAATCCTAAATAGTGTCCTATATTGACATTTCTTTCACTACTAATTCGATAAAATTCTTTATGTAATCCTACCAATTCTACAAAATAGAAAACGCATGGTCGGTTATGATCTTTTGTTGTTAAAGATAGCAATGAAATCTTTAAGATCCTATAACTCCTTTGTCACCTACTACTTTGCTTTATTCATCCCTTCTTTATTTTCTTTGATTGACAATTTTTCAAACTTGTCGAACAAAGAGTTCATGATGATAGATATATGAGTAATAGGTCAAAGCTTCTCGTCTACGACTTGCTCCTCTAATTAAGCACGACTTGCTCCTCTACGAATAGTTGGTCACCTCCATGTGCTACTTGCCACCATATATAGTCCATGTTGCTTGCAAACTATTTTTTAACAAGAGTCCATTGTTGTTAGGAATGATCAATAGGTAAAATGAGTAAGTATGAGAAACTAAATGTCCAATGAGTAAGTATGAGAAACTAAATGTCCAATCAGCTCGATTGACAATAACAAAGAAGGAGAACGTAGTCACAATTGTCGAGGGTGAAGTTTTTGGAGGTAGTGACAAACCACCTAAGTGCTAACATTAGGGAGAGGGGCATTGGCGAACTTTATTATGGGTGTTGTTATTCTTGCTTCTAGTTCGAATGTTGTTGACTGTCAAATGTTTGAGTTGTCATTGCTAAATGTCGGGTTGGTCTAAACAAAGACTTCAAAGAATATGTGATAAGCTTTTCTCTGGTCAATAACAAATATTAATCAAAGCCACTACACACATGGTATTGAGGTGGAAAAGTGGAGGTACTTGGACTTTTAGCTATTGCAGAGAAAAGATGTTGTCATCGACTCTATCAAAATCTTGGGCATGGAACCACTCATGACCTAACTAGCTTCATCACGATCTTCTTGTCAATGCTCACCACCTATAATTGTCCTCTCCTCATACTCATTAACCTCCCCATTTTCAATGTTGACCTCATTATCGACATCCTCGTCATCCTCATAATCAATGAGTAACTTTCATTACTTCTCTTCTTTCTTTTTAACAAGAGGTTGAGTCTTCGATCTCTTCTATGATATCAACTTCTGCTAAAAAGTCATGTCTAAGGGCTTGATGACTTTGTCAATGTCAACCTCTAATTAAAAGTATTTCAAGGTATGGATGTCATCAAGGGGATCAAGCTCCAATGTCGATAACAAAGTGAATGTATAGCATGTTTGTTGAATTATTTCTACAAAAACCTTTACTTCAAATAAATAATAATCTACGCCTTGAGAACCAATAGGAGCACCCTTTACAATTATGCAAGTTGTATCGTGAAATAGTTGAATGCTTGCATCATATGAAAGTTTTTGTTTACCTAATTTTATAACACAGGGGTGCATAGACATAACCTTAACTTACCTGAACCAATGGTTATTCCTTTGTCGAACACTTACAACATTGCTTGCCAATGAATTGAAAAAGGCATGCATTTCATCTAGTTGGTGAAGACACACTGAGTAAATTGTTGCATTTCTGCTCTGCTCGAGGTTGCCCCCTCGAAGAGGCAAGTGAACATTGCTAGTATTAATCAAGGTGCTCTTTCTGGTATTATTCTGGTATTGTTCTAGTTATATCATTGTTGTTCTGCCATTTCTAGCTAAAATATTTCTGTTCTGCATACTAGTTATTATCTGGAATACTACAAGTGGTATCAGAGCACTTTCCTCGGCTGAAAATCGTGGGTTAATTTTTTCCAGGGTAGAGACGTATTCCAACGTCTTAAAGCTATAGAGATATGTTGTTAAGCGCATAAACCCGTAGTCGGGGAGTAATACACGCAGGAAATACAAGAGGTACTTAAGTGCACATCTGTTGGCCACCCGTGTAACCCATGTTGGTACCCTTCGAGTGGTAGTGCATCAGACATCACCTGTATACGGATTGACCTAGATCTCCTGAAGTCCTCCGTAGATAAACCGATCGGGCATCTGACTGCTATAGTGCCACCGAGAACAACACTCGGGAAGATACTCTCTAGTACCTGGGTAGTCAGGTAGTACGACTAAGGGAACGGTCTAGCCTCCTTAGTTGGTGCCCTGAGATATTGGGCCAAGTACTACTGTTGGACCCCACACGTATATCAGAGAGCTATAGCACAAGGCAAACATTTGTTTGTAGAAACCTTGAAAACCCTAACCCTTGGGACGGAAACAAAAACAGAATAGACAAGATCTATTGTCGCGCAACTGTGCCTTCTGCATTCTGGTTGCGAAATTACTACACATTTGGGCATTTCGTCACTGCAGTATTGTTCAGGGCGGAGTATAACTCCGCAGGAGTAATAAAAGTATAGTGGTCCCGCTGACACACTTGTTTGGGACCTATCCCATCGGATTCCTCTTTTCTCCTTCATCGCAGTCATACCTTTCATTTTTAATCCTTTTTTTTAGTGGACCCGACCCCTTCTCAGCTTCCCTATTTTTCCACCTATTCCATTATATTTCCCTTCTCGCCTTGATCATCGTGGTACCTATCACTTATAAGTCCTTTTTTGTGGTCCCACCCACTCATTTTTCCTTACCCGCACTTCCCCTCTCCAAATGGCCACCACTCGCAACCAAGACCTGCAAGGTTCCATCAATCAAGTGACATCTGAGATTGGCTCTACCAATTCCCGCCTTGCACAATTTGAGACCCAAGTCCAACACAAATTTGACACCATGGAAACCAACTTCATGAACCAATTTAACACCCTCTAGTCTGTTGTCAACCAGTTGTTGAACCACCCTTCGGGTCCTTCCTCCTCGGACCAACCCGATGCTGTTGATTCCTCTCATTCTTTGCATTTTCAATCCAACTCCTTTCAGCGTGACCCTCGTCTTCCCCGCATCGAGGTCAATAAATTTGATGGCTTTGATCCTACGAGTTGGGTCACTCATATGGAGCATTATTTTTCTCTGCATGGTATTACTGATGAGTTGGCCAAACTTTGTTATGTTGTTCTCTATCTAGACACTGAATGATGGCAATGGTGGCAATGGCGTAAAAATTCACGTCATGGGTATATTGCCTGGACCCAGTTTGTTGTAGAGCTCTATGACCGCTTTGACATTGATACCCACTATCTTGGTCGTTTGACCAAGTTGAAACAGTTAGGCACAATGGAAGAATTTATAATTGCTTTTGAGCATATAATCTTTCGAACCAAGGGTATGTATGCTTTATCAGTGGCCTAAAGGATGAAATCCGATCCTAGGTTCTCATGGTCCGCCCTCAAACTTGGTTGGAAGCTACTAAACGTGCTAAAGAGGCCCAACAAGTTGTTTTTTCCCAGAACAAAAACCCTCTTTTGTTCCTTGGCCTCGATCCACTAATCCTAACCATGATGTAAGTTGTTTTGAAAAATATTTTCCGAGGCACAAGTGTAAGGAACAAAAACTTTTTATGGCCATTTTCGAAGATGTTCCCGAAGATGTGATAGTTCCACTTGTTGAAGAGCCCTCCCTTCCCAATGCTACCCACGAGCCTGTTGACCCACTTGAAGNGATGTAAGTTGTTTTGAAAAATATTTTCCGAGGCACAAGTGTAAGGAACAAAAACTTTTTATGGCCATTTTCGAAGATGTTCCCGAAGATGTGATAGTTCCACTTGTTGAAGAGCCCTCCCTTCCCAATGCTACCCACGAGCCCGTTGACCCACTTGAAGTTGAACCACTCATTTCCTTGCATGCCCTCACTGGCTTCTCTGCTCCACAAACCCTCAATCTCATTGGCTATATTAAGAATAGGAAGTTCATCATCCTTGTTGACAGTGGTAGCACCCACAATTTTATTCATTGCCGCATTGCCCAGGAAACCAATTGCTATATTCGTGCTATCAATAATTTTCAAATCATGATAGCCTATGGTGGGGTCCATGAAATGTGGTGGGCGTTGTGAAAATATACGTCTTCAAATTGGACATTACCACCTGAAATATCATATATTTTCCATTGAAATGGGTGGCTGAGTCTGTGACATTGTGCTAGGTGTTGAATGGTTACGCACTTTGGGTCCCATTCTTATGGATTTTAAGGAATTAACCATGCAATTTCAACATGAGGGACAAAGTTATCACTTCCAAGGTCTCACAGCTGGTTCTCCTGAGATCATAAGTTCCCAACGCATGGAAAAACTCCTCAAGAAAGGCCACTCCGGTATTATTGCTCAACTTCATTCTATTCATGCGGTTGAGACACCCTCTGTGCATCCTAAGTCCTGACCTTCAAGCTAATCTCTCCAAACACCAAGCTGTTTTTTCCACTCCTCAGGGACTTCCGCCTTCTTGTGGTGTTCATGATCATTCCATACCCCTTGTTCCTGACAGTCTTCCTTCCAATGTTCGCCCTTATCGTCATCCCTTTACCCAAAAGAATGAAATTGAGAAAATAGTGTAGGAATTGCTACAAGCGGGTGTTATCCGCCCTAGTATCATCTCTTATTCTTCTTCTGTGGTCATGGTACTTAAAAAATAAGGTACTTTCGTGTCCTGACTTTTGTGCCCTCAATAAACTCACCATCGAAGACAAGTTTCCCATTACTGTCATTGATAATCTCTTGGATGAGTTGAGTGGTGCTCAGTATTTACCTAAACTTGATCTTCGTTCTGGCTACCACCAGATAAGTATGCAAGACACTGACATCCCCAAGACTACCTTTCGAACTCATGAGGGTCACTATGAGTTCTTGGTCATGACCTTTGGCATGTGTAATGCCCCATCCACCTTCCAAAGCCTCATGAATCATGTCCTCCGTCCTTTTCTCAGTCATTTTGTCTTAGTTTTCTGTGACGATATTCTCATCTATAGTAAAACTTGGCAATCCCATCTTGCCATGTGGATCAAGTTCTTCATTTGCTCTCTCAGTATCAACTTTTCCTAAAACACTCTAAATGTGCCTTTGGCGCCTCAGAAGTTGAGTACTTGGGTCATATTGTTGGCAAGGCAGGTGTCCGGGTGGATCCTAAGAAGATTGAAGCAATGCAGGATTGGCCTTGCCCCAAGACTATCAAAAGCTTGCGTGGTTTTCTGGGTTTAACAGGCTATTATCACAAGTTTGTTCAGAATTATGGAAAGATTGTTGCACCTCTCACTGCTCTACTTAAAAAGAATTCTTTCACTTGGACTCACGCAGCTGATTTGGCCTTTCAAGCATTGAGGGCGGCTATGTGCACTACTCTGGTCTTGGCCCTTCCTGATTTCACAAAGGATTTCACAAAGACCTTTGTCATGGAATGTGATGCCTCCGGGAGAGGAATTGGAGCAGTCCTTATGCAAGAGGGCAGATCTTTGGCCTTTACCAACAAACAATTGTCAGAATGTCATTTGGGCCAATCAATCTATGAAAAGGAAATGTTGGCTATTTTGCATGTAGTGGATCTCTGGTGACCTTATCTCTTGGGGCAACGCTTCCAAATTACAACAGATCATCAAAGCCTCAAGTATTTTCTGGAGCAATGACCTTCCTCTCTAGAGCAACAAAAATGGGTAATTAAGCTCTTTGGATATGATTATGAGATCATTTACAAGAAAGGCAAAGAAAATGTGGTTGCTGACGCTCTTTCTCGAAAATATGAAAATGAAGGGTCTGTTTTCTCCCTATCCTTCATTGTACCAGATTGGCTCCACGTTGTTCGCCAGGAATGGATACAAGATCCTAAAATTTCGCATCTAATCCAACAATTGCAAGACAATTCTCCAGTTTCCCCAGGGTACTCTTGGCACAATGACGAGCTTCGCTACAAAGGTCATTTGTATTTAAGTAAACAATCAAAACTTAAATCCACGGTGCTTTCTGAGCTTCACGCTACTCCCACAGCTGGGCACTTAGGGTTTACCAAAACCTATGACAAAACTTCTCATACCCTCTACTCTTATTTATACTAAATCTATCTATCCAAAAGAACAATCTAGAGGAAGATCCTTATAGAAGTGGACGCTTCTATTATGTCTTCTTACAATTGACTTCTTCCTCCTTATTGCTAGGCCTTATTAATATTGACCCTTTTTACATGGAAATATATTATTCTACCCACTTGAGGGGTTAGGTAGGTTAGGTCCCTAACATGGTCTTCCAAGCTCATCCATAGAAGTGGTGTTAGAATTCCACCTCATCATAGCAGATCTATACTCACAGAATTTAAATCCCACAACAAGTCTAAAAGCTTCTGAAACACAAATCAACACTTCATATCTACCCATACCAAAACATTGTCTGAAAGATTCAACAGTGTAGACACTGCATATTAAGAGGTTAGATCATTACAGCAGCATACTAATAATATAGATCTAAGAAAAGWCAGATCTGAAAATCAGATCAGTGAACTAGCTCAGCCCTAGCCCAGTAGTGYCATCTCAACATAATAAATCAGCTATGAAAATCAGATCAGCACATACAAGCTCAGGAACAGCCCAACAGTAAGAAGATAAATCAGATCGGGAAATGTAAAATCGGATCAACATATTAATTCAGCTCAGCACCAGCACAGCTTTAATAGAAAATCAGATCTGGAAATATCAGATCAACATGTTAAACAGCAATCACATCTCTTTCTATTAGAATGAAATGAAGATTACATAACAGCAAAATCAGCTTCTCCAAAGCTTACAACGCAAAACCATGCAGATTCTCACAAGCTCATAAAGCAAAGTGCTCTGACTCAAACATCACATCTAGCACTACTCTTCAATCGAACAAAACAAGAAATTGTGTAATGAAGTGACGCTCCCCTCCCTCCTTTTTACAGAGTAACATAAGGTGCGAGTTATACATAAAGGGTTAAACCCTAAACTAGGCCGACTTAACCCTCACCAACTCATGGACCCTCCAAGAAAATCTTCCCCTGATAGTGCACCTCCCATGTGCCAAGGACACTCCTCAAGAAATGCATCCCACATGTACCAAGGATAAGTAGGCACATGCCCACAAGTGCCAACTCGCCCACTCCAAATATTTTTATGCAACAACTTAAGTAGTGCGCCCAAGTTCAAATAAATGTTCAAAAAATAAATGAAATGGAAATGGGAGTCAAGATGCCCTCATTGAGATTCTCTCGAATGTACTGGCATACCACAAGAGTCAAACACTCTCCGTGCAATAGGTAAACTAGCAAGTGGTTATTTGAATAGTGTTTGATGGATATCTTCATGTCTTCTTTGGTGCCCATAGCCTTCCACATGGTTTTGTAGATGAAACAATACCCTTTCAAGTCCTTGACACCATCATAGAGGGGATGGAACAATAAGCCATTTTGATTGTTCGTCATCCTCGCAATGCTTGTTTAAACTAGTGTGTTGAATTTCCATTAACCCTAGGTATACTCTTATACCATCTTAACTTTCTAATCATGGCCCTAGGTAAATTGCTTTCTAATGATTTCCTTGTTGTAAATCAGATTAGCAGCTCACAAAACAAAATACACTTGTTGGAATAATCAACCTAAACATGCAATGGAAGCAATACTGGAAAACCAAATCTCATACACAATACATAAGGATATTCTTTCCATCAACTAAGCTTATCATTTAAATAACTTCAAAGCTTAAAAGGGCTCTCATACCTGGAAAAATGGCCCACAGAGATATACAAAAAACATTAGACAGCACCAACAAATCCTAGCATCTCATGTGCCGCTGAACGACCTCGTACTTTAACGCTTCCCGAGATGTACACACCTTTCCTTAAGCAAACCCATGTATACGCGCTTGTCTCCACTAACACCCATGTACATGTGCACAAAGCCTATACGGAAAACTCTATACAGTGCAACCTTGTTGTTGTGACTCCAATCTACTGAAACCCACTTGCGACTGCCTCTATTCTCTCTTCTCCCTGACTTGTATTGATCTTTGGATGAAAGTCCTTCTCCACCTATCCGAGACCTCCTTGAATCACACTCCTTCGTGATCCAACCCTTGAGCAAAATTCCTTCTTTGCTCTCTCAAGTGTAAGCAAAAGTCCTTCTTTGCTTCTACACTTTTGGATGACTTCACACTAGCAAAAGTCCTTCTTTGCCATGTATGTGTGAAAGTCTCTCCTCCCTCACCCTAGACTTGCTTTTATAATCTTGAGTTATGACCTAACCCTAATCTCGAAAGTGATTGAGGGCTGAGATTAAATCTCACCTCAATTGAGATCAATGACTAAATTTAATTCACTAAGGCTAATAAAGCAATTCCTTAAATAAAACTCAACTAATTAATAAAAGCACTTTACTTTAATAATTCTTTTAATTAAAGTAAATTACCAAGGTAGAAGGCTTTGGACGACTTCCACACGTCTAGACACTTAGACCTGTGCAGAAGTACCTATCCGATGCTACACACATAAACACTCCTCTTAGCGATCAAGTTACTTCTCGAAGAGCCACCTAGAATTGGTTGTCCCTCTGATCCTAGCATAATGTCCTACACCTCATCCTGTCCCATGGCATCTCGCCAATCCTGTTGATCTACTACTTCCTGAACACTGGAAGGCTCAGCATCAATGATGCTACTCATAAGCGCCATATAGTTGAGAAACTCCCTTGGAGGCTTGTGCTCCCTAACTGTGCTCTTAGGAGCCTCATCTTCCTCCTGAGCTTCCATCGATGTCATCTCATACCAGCTGGGTTTCCTGACAGCACTGGAAGGGGCTAACTCCTCCCCCCCTGAAGTTGGACCCCCTAAATTGGAAGTCCCTGAACTTTGTTCTTCCTTCGGAGCCTCCTGCTCCTCGTCCCCTGTTACTGACATCTATCCCCTTAGACCTACACTCGTTGCTTGGAAAAAGAGCCTTGGCATTCTTGCCAAGTGCACACCCTCTCCACACACCCTGTTGCACAATTATGAAATCTGAAGACCAATGACAATCTCCCTCAGAATCAGCAACGCACTGCAATGCAGGTGTCCCATACTCCTATGCCATAACTCACATAGGTTGTCACTACCATGTGTTAGGGTTAGCTCCCTCTAAACGTATGAGTACTTGCCCTCTCTTGGAAAAACCCTTGTTCTCCATAACTGAGACTAAGAGCAAATTCTTCTTTAGTCTTGGTACATAAAGCACATCCCGAGTCTCTATCTAACTAATCTCCCGACTCAAGCTGGAACAAGATCGATCCCTCTCCCTTCACTACATACTTGGCATCATCACCACGCTACTCGTGGATCCCTGAGTCCTCTGTCTAACTGCTAAATAGCTCTTGTGCTTCTATCATATTGTTTGCCCACTAAGAAACAACCAATTCCTACAACCTAGCACCTCTGTCATTTTTGTACGACCATGTACCTGCAACTTGCACAAGTTGTATGTGTCTATTCCTTCTGCAAGCCAATACGCATTTTTCTCTACTAAAACCCACGTATGTATGTGCTTGTTCCTTCTGCAACCCGCGTACATACGGGCCTTTCTGCACTGTAGCCCGTGTACACACGCGCCCTGAGCAACTTGCTCAATGTGTACAACTCCAAAACTCTGCTCCAATTTATTGGGCCTCACTACGGCTATACCGATTGTTTCTCTATTGTCCAGATCTGTCCTTGCGAACATATCTATTTGTTGCTCACAGTGCTGCTTTGGCTGCTCTTGCGGCTTCTACGGCTCAGATCTATCCTTGTTACCAGATCTGTTTGTTGTTGCCTCCTCCTTTGCACTGATCAGAGCTCTAGGTTAAAGTCCTTCACCCTTGCTAAGATGTCCTTGAAAAAAAACCTTCTCTGCTCTCTCTATGAGTCAGTGACTCCAATAGATATGTTATCCCTTGTGTTGATCTCTAGATGAAAGTCCTAATTCACCCTTCCTGAAATCCTCGAGTCGCAGCCCTTTGTGTCTCAAGCACTAAATGAATTTCACTACTAAAATTGCCCCTTTACAAACCTATACAATCATGTACATGCATGTTTCTACTGAAACTATGTATGTACGTGCCTTTTGCTAAAACAACCCACATATGTACACCCCTTTTGCTACAACAACCCGCATATAACTTCATATTATTGCAAGAACAAGTTTTACCTATGTACCATTGTTTTCCAGAAATCCATCCTTCGAGTTCTCGTTGTTTTTTAGATCTGCAAAGATCTCCTTCCAGATCTGACAGATCTGTTGCAACCTGTTGTGGATTTGTGTTTTGTCCTTTAAACAGCCATTGTTGCAAATCAGATCTAATAGATCTATTGGTGTGCAACCTGAGATTGGATCCCTCTCAGAGTGAGAACTATGATGCCATGTTGAATTTTCATTAACCCTAGGTATACTATTATACCATGTTAACTTTCTAATCCCGACCCTAAGTAAATTGCTTTCTAGTGATTTCCTTGTTGTAAATCAAATTAGCAGCTCACAAAACAAAATACACTTGCTAGAATAATCAACCTAAACATGCAGCAGAAGCAATACTGGAAAACCAAATCTCATACATTATACACAAGGATATCCTTCCCATCAACTAAGCTTATCATTCACTTAACTTCAAAGCTTACAAGGTCTCCCATACTTGGGAAAATGGCCCACAAAGAAATACATAAACCCTTAGACAGCGCCAGCAAACCCTAGCATCTCCTGTGTCGCAATACAACCTCGTGCTTTCACGCTTCCCAAGATGCATGTGCCTTTCCTTAAGTGTTGAATTTAATGCAGTTGCAAGAGCCATTCTCCCTGGAGGATGGCTTAAGACCCTAGTTGTGAACTAGGGCCCCCAATACACTCCTAGGGTTCTTGGTCTAGGACCAAGCAATAAAGACCCTTGTAAGGGCCCCCAATAGATAACTAGGGTTCTTGGTCTGGGACCAAGCAGTAAAGACCCTTGAGAGGGCCCCCAGTAGATAACTGAGGTTCTTGGTCTGGGACCAAGCAGTAAAGACCCTTGTAAGGGCCCCCATTAGATGATTGGGGTTCTTGGTCTGGGACCAAGCAATTAAAGTCCCTAGATATGTGTAGGGCCCCTGGACGTGTTCCAGGGTACCCATGTCTAAGGCATGGGTTGATCCTTGGTCTTGTATTTTGGTGGATAAGACCCCAGATATGTTCTAGGGCAACCTGGTCCTTGATCAGGTAGTTGTTGGTGTGAAACCCTCTTTGAAGGCAGGCATGACCACATGAGGGATGTATCCCATATGCAGTGATGATAAAGTTAAAAAGGTCACCTCGAGAATTATATGGACAAGCATTGCCACCAAGTAACCCCACCCAAATCCCCTCACCCTTGGTTTTTGAGCATGAGTTTATTTGGGGTTTTGTATTTTTGCTTTAGGGGTTAAATGAAAAATATTAATTAAATAATATAACATATTTAATTAATATTTATATTAATTAAGTATGTTATTTTTATTATTATCTTTCATTAGCCTAACCCTAGCCTAAAGTATAAATAAGACCCTTCCCGTCTACCTTTGGAAACTAATATTTCTCTCTTTCTCCTAAGTGTGGCGGATTGCTCTCTTGAGCCTRCGGCCTCCTTGTAACAGTTTCTCAACCTCCTCTTGACAGGGTGCGGCCTTCTTGGACAGGGTGCGGCCTCCTTGTGACAGCCTCTCTTTGTTAGCAGCTTGGCCTCTCTCCTTTCTTCTGTTGCATAGTCCTTGCTTCAAGCATATTGTTGTGTGGGTGCTTAGGGGTGTCTATTCCTCCACTGAAAGGGTTGATCTTTGTTGTCCTTCTTGACTGTTACCAGCCAGCCTCCCTCCTACCAGTGCTATCATTGCAGCCAGTCGTCCCCTCTTTTAAGGTAGATTAATGACCTTAAAGGCCACGGCACCTTAGAGAAGTGACTGAACTGGCAGTTGTACTTCTCTTTTCTGGTAGATCTATTGTGTGAGGGTTTGGTTCCAGATTTTGTTGTGTGAGGGTTTGGTTCCAGAACTTGTTGAGTAAGGTTTTTGCTTTCTGAAATTGTTGTGTGGGGTTTGCTGTGTCTTGTGAGAGTTTTTCCCTTGGTGGCTTGGCTGTCCTAATTTCTCTTGGTATGAGATCTAACGCTTGAGGTAGATCCAAGATTTCTGAGACTTATCTGAGCATACTTTAATGGATCATTATCTCTCCTAGTTGTCATGCTCTTCTTCATTACAAAGGTAAGTTCATCAAGAGGTAAGTTCAGATCTACATTTGCTCATGCTCAAATTTGTTTTATTCAGTCTAGATCTATTTAATGTGCATGCTCAGCTTTACCTACTGTTGTTAATGATTAAGAAGTGTCTTCAAGTTCAGATCTGAATGTCTATGGTTCAGATCCATATGGTTGTTTACTCAAAAATATTTTTCAGCTTAGATCTAGTCTTTTGATCTACTTCATTTCTGTTCTAAGTTTAAAGATCATTGTTGTACTATCTAACAGAAATTAAAAGACATTGTTTTCTGGTTTTCTTCCCTATTTCTATCATTAAGCAAACTCGTGTATACACAATTTTCTTCATTGAAACCCACGTACATGCACACAAAGATTGTATGGAAAACTTCATACAGCTTGACCCTTTTGTTGTGGCTCTAATCTGTTAAACCCATTTGCAATTGCCTCTGTTCTCTCTTCTCCCTGACCTATATTGATCTCTAGATGAAAGTCCTTCTCCACCTATCCGATATCTCCTTGAGTCACAGTCTTACGTGATCCAACCCTTCAGAAAAAATCCGTTTTTGCTCTCAAGAGTAATCAATAGTCATTCTTTGCTTATGCACTCTTGGATGACTCCACACTAGCAAAAGTCCTTCTTTGCTATCTCTGTGTGAAAGTTTTTGCTCCTTCACCCTAGTCTTGCTTTTATAATCTTGAGTTATTGTTAATTTTTGGGGTAGCTCGGACAAGTACTTCCGCATTGGCATTGTCTAGCATAGCGACGCTCTCTAAATATTTAACTTTATAATTGCATTTATAAAGTTAATGTGGCTTTTATTTAATGACTAAAGTGAATTTTTTAATGTGGCTTTTATTTTATGACTAAAGTGATTTAAGTCATCTCGACGAGAGATTAAGTCACAACTGTCGATCTTGGGAAGGCAAGATCTAATTTTGACCATTGAGATCTTAGGGTTAGGGATTTGGTCATTATGAGATTATAAAATCAGATCAAAGGAAAGTGAGAGGCACATATTATGTGAGGAGGTGAGAGAGTCACATACACAATGTGAGAGACTCATAGAGAGTGTGAGGGTGTGAGAGACACATTGAACTGAGAGGAAGAGGGCGAATTGGCTAAGGAAGAAGGCGAATTTGCAGCTGGAGGAAAGGTAGAAAAAGTTGGGCCGAAAAAGCAGGGTCGTACAGGCCGAGTTTGTTGGGTTGTACGAAATTTCTGAATTAGTTGATGTAATTAGTTTCTTCCTCTTAAACCAATAAAATCCTCATTTACTGGTTTTCCCTTCAGGGATTTTCCAGGGGCATTGTCTAGAAATATATGAGTTCAAATGTGTGTGATGTTTATGATTCCGGTGTGCATTGTTTTGGTTAAAACCATAGTTTTAAAAACCAGAACCTGTCAAAGGTCCAACCGGAACCGGTAATGAACCGATCGAACCAGTTTCAATGAACCGGTGTTTTAAAAAATACATAAAATATTTAAATTTTAATGAAAAAACATATTTTTAAGATTTTAAATCATGTTTCCAAAGCATTAGAGACAACATATCCAAAGTATGCCCATGAATATATCAAAACGACACCAAGTGCAATACATATCTACAGATCGGAACATAAATACATAATCAAGGAGACAAATGGCCTCTACAACATCAAATAACATACTAAGTTAGAGTCACTGATACTATAGGTGGGAATGCCAATGAAAAATACAAAATAGCTATAGGGTAGATACTAGAACCGTAGATGGAGGATCTCATAGCTCATGAGTCGTGACTGTCAGTAGTCCTCCATGTCATAATCATCAAGATTGGCATCACTACCACTGCTCTCTCCTCCATCCTCCTCCTCCTCCCCTATATCCAATGCAATCCGTGCATTTGTTGATGTGGACTC
>SNQJ01S0018526.1:62637-125643 GCA_010110895.2 Picea sitchensis
TGAAACAATTAATGGTAATGTTAAAAATTTAAGTAAAAGGATGAAAATGAAAGATAAAGGAGAATGTCACTTTTAAGAATTTAACATTACCATTAATTACCAGGGTGGGTGAAATGGAGGGAGTGGGGACCTCTTTAAATAGCATTAGTAAGGCAAAATAACCCTCAATTGCACACCAAAACACCTTACAACTCCAAGTTGCATGAGAAAACACGAGCCAAGTACTTCTTTGTTACTTAGGTTTTAGGTTTTAGGGGGTTTTAGGTTTTAGGGACAAACCGGCCGGTTTGGTCATAAACCAGCCGACCAGTTCGGTTTGTTGGCCGGTTTGAACCGATCGACCATCAAACCAATCAAACCAGTCGATTCCGTCTCCGGTTCACCGATTTTTAAAACACTGGTTAAAACTCAACTGTAATTTTTTGCATAGTTTACAGAATTTATATCAGTAGTAGATTAAATTATGAGCTATAAAATTATTGGCATAAAATTTCTAATTGTTGGGTTTCAAGAAATTAACATGGTATCAGAGTTGGGATTCTGAAGAGTGGCACTGAAGACTTTGGCACAAGGATTTGCAAGGATTGCAGGGGTTTTGCTCGGATAAAAGAAGGGAAAGTATTGTTGGTCAATTGGACGAGGATGGCTACCGGATTGAGGTTTGAGGACAGGTTGGACAGGGCTACGAATTTCAGTCCATGAAAAGAACATATTGTGTATTGGAGGAAAACAAAATCTAAGACAATGTAGAGAAAACCCGGGTTGCTCCCACAGATACAACACTTTTGGTGACCTACAATAAGAAAAATGTGAAATCCAAAAGGACGCTCTTGGATGTCGTGAAGGACCAGATCATACCTTATGTGTGCGAAAAAAAAATGCCTATGAAATGTGGGAGGCTCTGACAAAGCTTTATCAAAGTGGAAACCAAAACAAGAAGATGGTGCTGAGAGAAAAACTCAGGCGCACCAAGATGTCCAAGACTGACACGGTAGTATTGTATCTCACTAGGATATCACAGTTTCGTAATGAGTTAACAACTGTTGGAGAGGTAGTCAAAGATGATGAACTTGTGAGGACAGCTCTGAATGGGTTCTCAGAGAAGTGGGCTATGTTCATGAAGTGAGTTGTGGCACGAGAACATCTCCCTGACTGGCAGAGGTTGTGGGATGACTTCTCTCAAGAGGAGACACAGGAGGAGGCTCTTCAAGGCAATCAGGCTAAGGGTGATGAAGACGAGGAGTGTTGTTCTTCATGCAAAGAAGGGTAAGGAAGATGGAAAGGACATGAGCAAAGTGAAATGCTTTGCATGTCATAAGACTAGCCACTATGCAATCCAGTGTCCAAACAAGAAGAAGGGCGAGAAGGAGACACAGGTAGCAACATCAGCATCAAATGAGATCGATAATTTTGTTGAAAAATTCGAGAAGGAATTTTCTCTTGTCTTTTAGGCAATGGTAGTGCAGAGTTTGGGGACATTGGAGCATGGATTGTGGACAGTGGCTCATCTCGCCATATGACGGGAATGAGGTCGATGTTCCTTAGTGTTTCAGAGACAGACTCAAATTGTCATGTGAATTGTGGGACTAGTACCATGCATGTAGTGAAGGGGGTTGGATGTGTGAGATTCCAACTAGAGTCGGGAGGATGTCTAGCGGTGGCAGAGGTGTTGTTTGTTCTGGAGTTGAAGGTAAGTTTTCTCTCGGTATCAGCTTTGGAGGATGAGGGATATGGAGTTGTGTTCGAGCATGGACATGTGTTCATATATCCAGAAGGAGCTACCCTAGACACAGCAGCAATGCTTGGTGTCAGACAGGAAAGGAGAGGTTATTGGGACATCCTGTGTGTGAGTCCAAGGAGATCTTGCATTCAAGATTAATCTCAGTGGCAGGTGGTACTGTCAGGAATCTCAGCTGGTATGAGATGACACATTTGGATGCTCAGGAGTGTGAGGAGACTCCTAAGGGCATTGAGAGGAGGAACAGGTCTTCATCACAAGATCCATTGCAGGTGGCARGGAAGCTTTTTGGTTCAGACGGAGCAGCTACAGCAACAGATGGAGTGATGGGATTGGAGACARATCCAGGTGGAGGTTCCAGAAGTACCTTCCTCGCTAAGAGGGAGTGTTAGTTTTTGGGGTAGCTCAGACAGGTACTCGCACATTGGCAGTGCCTAGCATGCGGAGATGTCCGAGAGATGCTCTCTAGATCTTTAACTTTATAATTGCATTTATAAAGTTAATGTAGCTTTTATTTAATGACTAAAGTGACGTTTTTATAAAGTTGAGTGACTTAAGTGATTTAAGTAGTCTCAAAGAGAGATTAAGTCACAATTGTCGATCTTGGGAAGGAAAGATATAATCTTGACCGTTGAGATCTTAGGGATTTGGTCATTAAGAGATTATAAAAGCATATCTAAGAAGAGTGAGAGACACACATTGTGTGAGGAGGTGAGGGAGTCACATACACAATGTGAGAGACTCACAGAGAGTGTGAGGGTGTAAGAGACACATTGAATTGAGTTGAAGCAGGCAATTTGGTTGAGCAAGGGGGCAAATTTGCAACTGGAGGAAAGGCCGAAAAAGCAGTGTCGTACAAGCTGAGTTTGCAGGATGTAAGAAATTTCTGAATTAGCTGTTGTAATTATTTTCTTCTTCTAAAGCCAATAAAATCCTCTCATTTACTAGTTTTCCCTTCAAAGTTTTTCCAGGGGTATTGCCCAAAAATATGTGTTCAAATGTGTGTTGTTTATGATTCTACTGTGCATTTTTTTGGTTAAAACTCAGCTGTAAATTTTCTGCATGGTTTACAGAATTAATATCAGCAGTAAATTAAATTCTAAGTTGTTAAATTATTAGCATAAAATTTCTGATTGTTGGGTTTCAAGAAATTAACAATTATGACCTAACCCTAATCTCCAAAGTGATTGACAACTGAGATTAAATTTCACCTCACTTGAGGTCAATGGCTAAGGTTTAATTCACTAACGTTAATAAACCATTTCCTTAAATAAAACTCAACTAAATAATAAAATCACTTTACTTTAATATTTCCTTTAATTAAAGTAAATTTCCAAGGTAGAAGGCTTTGGACGACTTCCACACGTCTAGACACTTAGATCGATGAGGAAGTACCTATTTGATGCTACACACAAGAGATTGGCCAGGAACAAAAAACAGAGGTCGAAGAAAACACTGGCCGAGATCAAAGAACAGAGAACTTTATGTCAACAAGAGATTGATTGGTTGGTAAAGCAGGGTTGTTGCTATTCCCCCCACCACGGTTCAAATCCTACCAAAGGCATATTCTGTTAAATTTGGCAATATCAACAGTCATTCTCCAATGAGAGGCCATATGGGCCACCCTGAGGCTTGCCAGGGAGATTTGGAGAATCAACCAGTCTTGTGAGATATTCACAAAAGCCAAGGGGAACATACAACCTTTGTGAGTCAAACCAAAAGTCAAGACGAACGAGATGATATATGATCTTGTGAGTCAAGATGTAAGTCTAATGCAAAAGTCAAGGGGAACGTACAACCTCTGTGAGCATAGACAACCTAGTGCAAAAGTCAGGGGGAACATACAACCTCTGTGAGCATAGACATACTAGTGCAAAAGCCAAAGGGAACGTACAACCTCTGTGAGCCTAGTCAAGCCTTGTGAGCCATGAGCAAAAGTCAAGGCATCTAGCAAAAGTTAGGTTGAACATAAAATTCCTATGAGCTAGAAACAAACAATCTCCTAATATTGCAAATGATGTAAATGTATTGATTTAGTGCATAAGCACGTATGCCATAATCCACCATGAAGAAATTTGAATTGCCATGTAAAAAGTCGAGTTGAATGTCAAGTTTGAGTTGTAAAAGTCAAAGTTGCATGTCTAGGTCAAAATCAAAGTTGTCAAGTTTGTTGCATGTCACATGCTTGCATGTTGCATATTGCATGCATGATGACGAGTTGCATGCATGACAAGTTGCATGCATGCATGTCAAGTGAAGGGTGAGTTGTAACTTAAGTGTAAAGTCGAGTTCTAATTTCGAACTCATGTCCAAGATCTATTTTCTGAAGGGTAAAGTCGAGTTATGAAAGCAAGCATTCAAGCTTCTTCTAATTCGAGCCATCTTCCTTCACTTCTCCGTGCCTTTATTTGAAGACGTCGACCCTCATTCTAAACACAAGGTTTTGGAGCGTGTGGGTGAGCAGCAAGTGTGTTATGCAGTGTGAGGGAGACACAGCTAGCTGGCTGCACGTATATCAGTTAGCAGGCAGCGCATAACAGTGTTAGCAGGCAGCTTAAATTTCAGTGTTAGAAGGCAGCAAATCCTTCTGTTTGAGGGCAGCAAAATACACCAACAAGGCTGGTGTATATCAGTCCAGAAACAGACAGCAAAGTAGCGCCTAGGCTGTGCAAAACCTCTTCCACAGTGCTGGTATATATCAGAGGTATTTATCCGAAAAGTTTCTAAGTCTTCTTCAGGTCACACAGTCACGTCAAAGTCTTATCGGCAAGCTCGATCAGAGCAGAATTTCATGGTGGAATATTTGTAAGTGATCATACATTATTAATGCAATAAAAGGAGATTGTTTGCTGGGGGTTTTCTTCCTCTATAGCGTTTCCCCAGGGTACATGTGTTGTTATCTTGCATGCTGATAAATTCTTATGATTATTGCCGTTCTGGTTTATGAATTATGCTAAGCTAAGTTCAAAGTACGGTCAGAATTTAAAGTACTTACAGTATTAAATCAAGCTAATAATTTAACATGCTCAGCCCTCATGGGTCGTCTCACTGTCATAAGCACTTTCGTGCCATTGGCAGCAAGTGCAAATCCTGGGAAAATTTGGTAGAATAGATACCCCTCATGACATATTAGCCAAGAATTGCTTCCATGTTTGTGAGATGTATCTGCTTCATTGTAAAATCCCATTTTGGTATGTGTCACTTGGACATGTTGATCGGAAGCATCTATCCTAAAAAGAGATTAGAAAACATAATTTTAATTCATCATAGCCTTCAATTACCAGCAAACACGCAACATAATATGAAAGAAACATCCAAGTATCAAGATGTTGTCTTGAAGATGCTTCTTTAGGCGAAGAAGTTAGAGATGGCTTTCGAAAGTTAACTATGGAGAAAGTCATGGATGATAATATGTCAGATACAGACCTTAAAAGTAAACTCCACCTACAAGACGTTGTAGATGACAAAATAAGGACCTTAAAGAACCATGAAAAATGCTATAAATTAAATTAAAAGTTATGTTGCATGGGGACCCGTCCCCACTGAAAAAACCCTCATACCCTCTATTCTAGCATACCAGGGACTTAGGAACTCCTAGGAAACGTTTCTAATTTATTGAGGATGCCATTAGGGACGTTTTAACCCCATGCCAAGTTTTAACATTAAAAAATAAAAACAAAAAACCCAAAACTAACCTTTGGCGTCCCCCTATTCAACTTTATTTAACTACCCGCAGACCCCTAAACCCTAACCCTGCTCTTATTACTTTCCCTCATGTTGTGGTCTTATTCCATTCTCTCATCCCTCCCTCCAAGCTCTCATCCACTGCCAGCCTATAGCACTCACAGCTCCCATGTTTTCTCTTATGAACCAACTTGTAGGCTTGTAGCACACTCCTTACACTCCAGAACTGAGCCACAGACTATAGACTCACTCTCAACGCACTTCGAGCACTCCAGAACTCATCAGAACTTAGTTGCAATAGACTCAACCACCTGTTCACACTCCAGCAATACCACACAGCTTGAACTAGTTGATTCACCCTTCACATAGCCAATAGACAAGTGGATTCAGACTTCTTACTTTTTTAAACGTTTCAGACTTTTTATTTTTTTAAACGTTTCACTGGTTTCAATGTCAGACTTTCAGTGAATGAATATATTAGTAAATAGTTTGGGATTTGCATTTCAATTCTTAAGATTTCTTCTCTACATTCCCTAAACTGTCCAAATTTCCAAAAATTTCCAAATGGAGGGCAGCTCTTCTCCATCTCCTCAATCTGAAATGAGACCAACTACAATGTTCCAACTTAAAACTCAATTTTCATCAATATGAAGAAACCCTTGTTGCAATTTGTCAAGAAGATCGCCCAAAACAAGAGGGAAAACAGCGGTGGTTCAGAGCAATGGCTATGCAATCCTTGTAATCATACATTTAAGGGCAGCTACACTAGAGTTTATCATCATCAATTAGCTATTCCTATGGATGGAGTAAGGGGATGCACCTACCCATTGGAAAAAGGTATTGATAAGAGCTAAATTTCACATGGCTACAACAGGTGGCATTGTAGAGCCAGGAATACAGTTTTTCCATCTTTAAAAAAACGAGAGCTCTGGGCTCAATAGAGTCCTCACAAATAGCAACCAATGACAGTGATCAAGTTCATTCACCAGGGGATTCTACTAATACCATTTCAAGTAGGAAAGTTGTTGTGGTAGAGGTGTTTAATCATTAATGTACAACGCAAGGAGGCGGCGGAGGATGCAATGGCTGAACTTTTCTTTGCTAATGGAATATCATTTAATGCCACAGGTTCTCCTCTCTATAAAGAGATGATGAAGAAAGTCATCGTTGTTGGCCCATCATTACAACCCCCTGGTTACAATAAAATGAGAAGGTTGTTAGATAGTGGGTTTAAATGATGCAAGGGTTGACGGAAGGCCTTAAAAAATCATGGATTGTTTCCAGGTGTTCAATTGTCATGGACGGATGGACAAATATTCAGCAAAGGCCTTTGTTGAACATCATTGTCACCTCTCCAAGTGGAGCCTATTTCTTAAGGGAAATTGATTGTACCAGAAAGATAAAGGATGCAACGCTTCAATTTGAAGTATTTAAGGATGCAATCGAAGAGATTGGCCCTACAAATGTATTTCAAGTTATCACAGATGCTACACCGGTTTGTAGGCCTGTGGGTTGATGATGATTCAAAGTAGATATAAGCATCTATTTTGGACTCCTTGTTATGTGCATGCTTTAAATAATGCACTCAAAGACAATGGCAAAATTTCTTAGATCACCCACATTATTTTGGATGCAAGGGAGGCACAAAATTATTTGCTACCACCATGCCTCTCTAGCTATTTATAGGATTTATGCAAAAAATGAGTGACTGACACCAACATGTACAAGGTATGCCACCTACTTTATTCTTCTTGCCCATATGCTAGAGGTGATGGCCACTATTATTAATTCTCAGTGGTCTACATGAGCAGAATTCAAAACAGATTGGGCAAAGAAGGTAAGACAGATATTAAATAATGATTGGGGGGTTGATGTGAAATACCTCATTTCTTTCACCTCTCCAATAGAGGAGCTAATGAGATATGCAGATTCAGATTCCTCTAGCCTTGGGAAAATATATGAGTTAAATGAAAACATGATAGGACAAAACAAGTCTCCATAATCCGTCAAAGGAACCCCTCTTTGGGGATATTTAATTAACTCCAAAAGTTGATAGAAAAGAGATGTAACAAGTTAAACACCCCTCTTCATATGGCCACTTATGCACTTAATCTGAAATGGTATGTGGAGGGAAGGCAAAGTTGCACTAATAGATGATCCTTGGGTGAAACAACGGTTTATTGACGCCATACAAAAGATGTATACACAAGAGAAGGCAACCATAATTCAAGAACAGATTCTTGAATTTGCATTGCTCACTAGCCCTACTTTCTCTAAAGTTGAAAAGGAAGATTTGTTGGATATGGTGCAGAGAAGTCCTAGTGGATTGTAGAGGATGTATGGGGACAATGCTCCAGATATCCGCACTCTTGCTATAGTCGTTTACTATCTCAGGTTGCTAGTTCCTCAGCTGTAGAGAGGAACTGATCCACATATAGCTTTATCCACCCTACTAAAAGGAATAGGCTTACCTCTAAGAGAAAAACTAGTTTATATGCATAACAGTCGTTGCCTTCTTATAAGGCACCAGTCTATTTATAGGGACCAACAGCACGATGGGATGTAGATCCCGAGGATGCTTTCAAGATCAATGAGGAGGAGGATGGTCCATCTCTCCGGGAAGTATTAGTTAATGTACCATTAGATGACACTGAGTTGCAGTTGCAGGGCATTGATGATGATGACAAAGAAGAAAGTGAGGCTCGTGCATTTCTAGATAGGCTTAGTGCAAAAGATCTGAATTATGAGTAGCTTGAGACTTCATGCTAGTGTGGGCATTGAGTAAAGGACTCTTTTTTGTTATTTTGAGGCATTGCGCCATTTTGGGCTATCATCCATGTTTTTCCCAACTTTGGATATATAATCTATTAAATTATTAATCAGCATTTCTTGACTCTTGATTCTTAAACCCTTGCTATTATAGATTCACATCATTATATGTGATTGTTCCAGGTTTAAATTTTATCTGATATTTAAATTTGAAATGATTCATGTATACAGTGTTGTAAGTTTGTAACTTGTAATTTTCTCACTATTTTGAAATTTGAAGTTATCATCATTTTGCTTTGCAGGGTTTTGTAACTTGACTCAAATTTTAAAACTTTGAAGTTACATTTCTTTGAACATTTGTATTTACCATGGATAGATAAAATGTTCAAGGCCAACCTGCACAACATGAAAATCCCTTGTTGATGTTCATGACAGTACTTGAGGATGGACTAGAGCATTCCAAAAAACAGTTGTGCAAAATTTGTGGCTATCATTTTAGAGGAAATTGCCAAAGAGCATATCAGCATCTATTGGGCGATTGTCTGTCTGGCATTAAGTCATGCATCTATTCAAATGAACAGAAAGCTGAAATTGCTTGAGCTTCTGAAGCTCGCAACTTTAGAATCTAATTAGTAGTAGAATAGTAATACTTTTTTAGTTTTATGAATTTAGAGTGTTAAACTTTCGACTATGTAATAACTTATAAGATTTTAAAGTTTAACTGTTTAAGTTTTGGACCTTGGGAATATATATGTTTAGTTTTAGACAGCAGCTGTTCAAGTATATTACAATTTTGGACTTCTATGATTCCTGTTGTATAATTTTAATATCGGATATTCAAATGTGATGCTCTAGACAATTTATGACAACATTAGAAAGATGCCAAAATGGGTACAGCATATTTTTTTAAATTTACCACTAGACAGAATTCCCCTTTCAATTCAATGGATCTCTATGTGAACAAAACATTTGACCTGGGGCTTGTTTCCATACAAGAAACATTTCTGGTAGAGAAACAGATAAGAAACATTTCTTTACCTACAGATTCCAGTACAAAAATGCAATTCCCATACTGTGATTATTTTTATTTATTGAACTTTATTGGACCCAACGAATAAATTACCAGGATAATGGAAGATGTTGGACATATATAAAAGCATATATGCAAAATATATATGCATGAAGCGTCAAACATACTATATATTATGTTAAAAATATAACTTACTATCCTGTACTTCCATCAATATTAATATGCCATATATCAACAATACATAGAAAATGAGTCTCTATCACTCTATGGACTGTTAATCACTAAACATATCATCAAAAATATTCCATGTCTCCATCTTCATTGTCATATTCGCATGCCATATGTAAACAATACATGCAAAATGACTGTCTATCACTCCATGTATCATCAATCACTGATTCATTACACAAACCATAAACAAAACCTCACATCTTCAATGGTCACAACTTGGGCTTGGGAAGGAACTCTAAAAATACTAAAAAGATTCATACAAAGAATTGAGATTTTCTTTCCATGACAAATCCTCTTCATCAACAATAAAATAAATATAAAGGCAAGCAATATCAAGTAGGAAAATGCGAAGGGATACATATGCTTCAAAGTTCAAATAGTTTATTTAATAATTTAGATATACAGACTCTAGAGTCCACAATGAAATCACGGAAAACAGTACAAATATGCACATCAATGGCTCTGTCTGGACTCTGGAGTTTTCCACCCCGGAGGAAAAGAAATAGAATGAAAAATGGTTAAGGATGAGAGGTTTTTTCGATCAAATTTTGGTTTTATAGACTGCTGATCAAGTATGCTTATCAAACTTAATGAGTCTGGACTCCTGACAACCTCATCAAGCCTTGGTAAGTTTGTTTAACGTGGATCAGTTTTCTATCTTGAGTAAACTCAGCTTGCTTTTTAGCTAAGCCTAGACTTTCCTAGTACTTGAGATATTCTGCAAGTGTTGTTTCTATGTTAGTTTCATGGAGTCGATTATTAGGAGGCGATTATTAGACCCACAACACTCTATTGCTCCGGGATCTGGGGGCCAAGCTTGTTACAGACAAACTGGGCCAGGATGGAGAGAGTATAGACCCTGCTTCTCAAGCACATCATCCATTGCAAGCAGACAGTTCCGCAGTTTACTATTTAGGCAGAGTTTGGTGTCCACCCATTGCGCCTCAAGGTCATTTTCCGCTTGGTCTCTTTCCTTCATAGAGTCAAGTCTTTCAGAGACTTCGTCATCAGGAGAGAGCGGTACCCATATCTCGCACTTTGCTCTTCAAAGGCTCTCAGTTCAGATCCCCCCTCGGGCCGTGCACGAGGTTGGTTCTCAGAGGTGCCTCGACTTCTCCAATCAATGACTATTGCCCCAAAGCGCCTTCCCTCGTTCAATTTCTCCTTTGATGCGTCGTGCAATCTATTTCCGACTAGACAGGCACTAAATCAAGCTATCAAAGAGGACATCTACAAATTGTATATTCAAGTCACTTGGACCTCACCTCTAACGAGACTGGGATCGAAGATATTCATCTACCTAGAGCACTTTTTGGAGCTACGACATGGCATCATCATCCGCCCCCCATATACGCGCAAGCATTGGATGCACTCACTCAGGATCCCTTTGGACAACTCCAAGTAGGTTCTCATTGACTCTGGATTGATACAGACCACCATATACCATGTTCTGATAGGATCTGCCAGATGTACCACCTATAGGAGCCGAAGAAAAAGATGCATCTCATTTTTAGATGCCCCCTATTCTATGAGATGAGAGGATGTTATCACTACCTCTATAGGGACTCAGGGGCCTCCCTCTCTACCTTCTTTCAATACCAAGACCAGAGATGCCTAGCCCTCTTCATCAAGGAGATCTTCAGCCACATATCACAATTCCTACACACCATGCCTCACCTTGGGACAACTAGGATGATCACCTTATAATTTCATGTTGATCCATCAGATCGGAGCAACAAGCGACGAGCAAAGTCCCAAAGTGCATCAAACCAGGATCATATAACCGAACCCCCCGATGATTCCAAAGGACTCTGACAACAAACCAGTGTCAAGTTCACCCCCCTCTCCCTTGGCCATCAAACCCAAGAGCCCTTGACACCATTAGCCTCAACGCCAAATCCAGAGAGAGAGAGAGAGAGAGAGAGAGAGAGAGTCTTGAGTTGTCCACCTTTCTAATCTTGGACAAATTCACTTTGTATTTTGTATCACCATTCCTTTGTCACTGTCATATACATGTATTTTGAGGCTGTACTACTGTAGGTTTCTTTCTTTATGTTATTTTTGGCATTCTCTAGGAGATGCACTTACACTCCCACATTGTATTCATACTTGTATTCTTCAGTCCCATTGACCTACTTTTGTGGTCATTTGTTGGACATCAATAAAATTATCTTATCTTATCTTATCTTATCTATGTGCTAACGCACAAGCACTTTGTATCAACCATTCTACTTTCCAAAATGATATCTCGTTCAATCATCCTACTCAGATGATCCTATCAAATATAGGGCAAGTTCACTCGATGTGACGACTTCCAAATAGGTGATGCCATTATTATTAAGAAAAAAATATATAGGTTCTAATAGATTAAGAGATGAGAAATCATCAAGCTACCAAATATACTACCAATAATCCATAAAAAAATTAGTAGTTGCTTAACCATCATACTACTATTAAATGTTGTATTTTCCTCGGACATAAACAAGTACCAACCATATGTACACATTTCCTATGAATGGTTACAGAGCAAAAAACCTAGCCATGAATTTCTTATTCATTTATATTGTATTTGTTGGAGAAAAATGCCCTAAAAGTCTCCAATCATCAACAATTTTGATTGCTCTTCATCCTTAAATTTTCACTGCTTTTTGTCTTTTAATTTTGTCAACTGCTTATGAGTTTGACTTGACTCGAGCAAAAAACTTGGTCAAACCAATCAAACCCACCACAACTCAAAGGGTTGCAAGGCTAATGTTGAATGGGAACACTCTTGAATGAGAATACTCTAGGGCCTCTCGCTCCCACTACACAATCATGCTCTAGATAAGAGTGTTGCGGGAGCAAATACAAGAGTTAGCTCTGAATCAAAAGCATTTTTGAGTGCGCTTCCAACCTATGCAAATGCACTCCGAGGTGTGGTCTCTGAACTGCTCCCAAGACTTTACACACATATATATTAATACATAGGTATGCAGAATGCCCTGAGGATTGATTCCCTCCTGGGATTTTTTTGGGAAGCACCATTCCCCACTTCTGCTTCCTATTTTGCTTCGCTCGCTACAAACATTGTGCAAGACACAACAAGATTGATTGAGTTTGGGCTGAAATCACTTGGCCCGCATATATAAAACACAAAAAGAAAAAGAAAACAACATTCCCAGATTTTATACAACTCTTAAGCCAATAGAGTATCCATTCTTCTTTATGCCAAGATTTTGTTGACTCTTAGAGTTTGATTCTTATGCGGATAGCTCGTAGAGTTTGATTCTTATGCTGATAGGGTATTCATTGTTCCTTATACCAAGAATTTGTTGAGTTTGATGATTCATTCCCAAACCCCAGTTTTGTAACTTTGTTTGTGGTATAGCATTTTAAGGTTTCTTTCTGCATTCAACTTGTATTAAAGTCCCCTATTGCATTACATCACAAACAAAGTTATTCAAACCCATTTAAGCTTTAGATGGATTAAATGGTAATACGTGAGAAAACTTACTCAGTGTACAAATCTTTTACAAAAACAGTACAGCTTCTTCAACTAGCATATTCAACAAACAAAAGCAAGTATGGACTATTTGACTAACATAATCACAGAAAACAGAAAAGTATGATACAAAATTATATAGCAGAATCATGAAAACATATGAAGGATCATGGGGAAAAGAGTGAACACAAAAAAACGAGGGAAAGGCAAAGACGTTGGGAACAACAAAGGAATAAAATGTGAATATACAATGAGACTAATGGTGGAACACAGGCATCGCTAGATGAAACAAATAGCATAGGAACATCGAAATAAAACAACATAGATGGAGAGCAATAAGAGGAAAAATTATGGTAGCAAAGATATCCCAAAGAACAGTATTCCAAAGAGGAAAAAAAAATATGGCAACAAGGAGAAATGCGAAGCAGTGGGAGAGTGATGTACAATGAGGCGTGAAGAGAACATAGCGAGTATGCCAAGAAGTGTCCACTACCATAGCAAAATGATGGGAGGTTTGTAACAGCAGGAAGTATTCTTCTCCTTTCCAGTAGAATGATTCCATATTTACCGAGGATATCTTGGAGAGATCATGCAATGTTTCTAAATTTATTGCCTACCTTTCCTCCTCTAAGGTATTTATACTAATAAAATTCTAATATTGTGCAAGGTCGGCCACCAACTTTGCTTCAGCATAGCATGGTCTCCCTGCTGTTTAGTGGCCATGTGATAAACTAATGTTTCATTCAATAAAGCAATATCACATGGTTCACTTTTGCTGCCAGCATAGATCTGTTTTCGTAGCTTTTTCAGTAGTATAACTATGAAGTATAACCAATCCTTTTGAGACAGAAAATGAGTATTACTTTACTACTAATTGGAAAGCCATAATCACTATTTTCCAAAAGTAAACAAGCAGCTTTGAACTATTTCCGATAAAATTTGCATATGTAGTTCAATAACTGGTCAGAAGATGCCTCTACCTATGTTACGAGATCCACAGTGGATCCGCGGATCCACATTTCCGATCTGGATACTGATCCGGATCCACCCAGATCAATTAAGGATCCACCTGCCACACAGTTCCTGCCCAATCGGAAAAGTATGCTGGCCTACACGTGTGGACCCCATGACAACCCGGCCTACACACGCAGATCCAATAGCAAATTTACATGTAAAGTACCTTTTTCATGTATGTCTCCGAAAGTCCATCTCTTCCACCCAAAAATCTATTTACCTAGCATTATCCCTAGCCTGCCGAGTGAATGAGGTCCACTGGCCCTTACTGGCATTACTGGAATCACAATCATTTTCAGTTGCTGTGGGGGACGAGACGGGGGTTATCCCCCGATATCCAAGTGTGGCGGGTTTGTACAGAATATCCATATACCACTTGCTTCCGCTCACTGCAAGGTTGGCTGTCTCCAGCAATATTAATATTAATATACTTTATAACTTAAAATTACCACTAACTTTCTCAGTTTATATTAATGAAATATATTAATGCTATAAACTTATTATGTTATAAAGTTATAATATAATATTAAAATTATGTTAAGATATATTTAACTTATATATTAAATTTATATAAACTGAAGTTATATACTAAACTTAGTATTAGAATACTAAAGTTATATACTAAATAGTAAATACATATATTAAATTTATTTATAATCTTAGTATTAGAATATTAAAATTATAAATTTATATATTCATAAAATGCCCGCATTAAAATCTAATATATAATTATTTTATGTTATATTTCTTAATTTTATACAACTTTTGTTTTTAAAAATGTATTTATATTGTTTGTAATTGCCATTTCCTCACCATATCCGGATCCTGGCTTTCCAAAAATCTGGCAGATCCGTATCTGGATCTGCATCCACATCCAGATCCGAATCCTGGTAACTTAGGTCTCTACCAGTGTCTCATTGACCAGTAAACCTTACTCGTGATTGGCAATGGTTTATCCACAAAATACTAACAGCAAAAAGCTGTGCTTTAAGACCTTGTGTGGATAAAGTGCAGAATTGCTGAAAAACCAAATATAATCTAATGGTTACATAAAAGTCAGTTTTCAATTAAAACTTTTTTTGAGACTGTAAGATAAAAAGATCAGTTTCAACTAAGCCACATTTCACTCGACCAACAGCCGCAATCCTGGACATGTATTGGTCATAAATAATTTCAAGAATTCATCTTCTAGACAAAGCTGTGGAGTAGGTAAGAAGAAAGAAAACCTGTGCAACTGCTGAAACTGTCAAAAGTGGCAAGGTTCCCAAAGCCACAAGGGCTATGCGCCATTCTAGCAGCATCCCAATGACAAGAGCAACAATAACAGCTGTTGCATCCTGAATAAGTATTGAAAGTCGGTTGCTAAAGGCAGCACGAACAAAAGTGGCATCATTTGCCAAACGCATAGACAATGCATCTGCACTGTTCTCTTCTTCATCAAACCAGCCAACTTCATTGCGCAACATTGCTGCAACAGAGAAATTAAAGCAATTCAATCATTTTCATACAACTCTTTAAAAGCATTCTAGCAATGTCGGCATGTTCTTTATTAGCCAGCCAAGATGAAACTACCCAATTGAGTTAGTACCATGCAGGAAGTTGTAACATACTTTACCTGAGAACATCATTCTTCGAACACGCTCTGTCATTTTTTCTCCCATAATACCAAAGTAGAAGTGTTGCAAAAAGTTTGCAACTACAGTTACCACACCCATACATGAGATTACCAGGCACCACTTATTCACTTCATGCTTTCTGTGCTTACCAGGATTTCCATGATATGCATCAGCTATCTGGACAAGGATGTATGCAAGAAGAGGATTAAAAGAACCAAAAATAGCAGCCCCTGTGCTACCAAGAAGAGCATAAAGCCACTCAGGAAAGCTCAATTGCGCAAGTCTCCATAGCGAAGGAGGTCTGAGATTTTGAGAATCCCTGCCATCTTTATCTCGTACATTTGTTTCATCAAAATGAGAGAGAGATCTACTGAAGGTTTTTGAGTGAGAACGCTCATTTTTAGGATCAGATGTCAAGAGTGGTGACACAGGAGACTCTGGATCAGAGTTATTTGATGATTGTCGTTGAATAGTATGCACATCTAGTCTGGGTAGCGCAGGCAAACTCATTTCAAAGCTATCTTGACTATTTGTGGAACTAGACTTCTCAGGCACATTTGAAGACATCCCATTTTCTATCGTTTTTTCAGATGGTGGACTCTGTAGCTTAGGCGAATCCTGAGTATTATAGCTCGTTTCAAAATGCCTTAAAACATGACCCCCATGTTGTCTTTGAAGAGATGGTGACTTGACCATCCTAGGTGAAGACGGCTCCTGGTTGCTTTGACTTGCTGACGGATCCTTTTGTATCTGGAAAGTTCCTATCTCCTTGTAACTTCTAACTGGAGTCCTGAAAAAAACAAAAAGCAGAATCTCAGAAACAGATACTCACAACCGGAACTTCCCTACAGGCACTAAAAAGGCACCTGTAAGTAATAGCAACTAGACTAAACAGTGCAGAATTAACAGAATGGATAGCTTTTTCCATTAGCTAGTGCATGTAAATATTTTACAGTCCAGACTCTAATTAGCCCCAAAATAAGGTATTTCGTTTTGAAATACTGAAGAATATGTCCACTTCAAGTACAAGTCATTACTATTTTTTCCCAACTTTTCAAAATCCAAAATACTATGCACATTGCATATGTATCTATATTTCAGCAGTATGAATGAACTGAACAGTAATATTTGAAGTGAGTAACAATTTACTACTAAATTTCATAAACTACAAAAGTATGGGCTCGGTGTATACTAACAATTTACTACTAAATTTCATAAACTACAAAAGTAAGAGACAGTGTCTATTATACATTGCATATCCACCAATTTACAAGGCATAGCTGTTGACAAGGAATTTAGGAAGGATATGCTCAAAGTGAAATCGGTGAAACAGGGGGAGCCAAACCACGAGAAACAGCTGCCATGATGGAGAACATCCCCTTCCTGATTTCCCCTGAAGAAAACTACACACTCATGAAGGAAGTCACAAAAGAAGAAATTCATAAGGCTATATGGGATCTTGCTCCAGACAAGGCACTTGGACCAAACAGTTTTACAATATCAAATTTGATCTCATCGGAATGATTCAATATGTTCACACATCTTTTTCGATGGGAGGTGCCACCAATTCTTCCTTTCTCACACTTATCCCCAAAGAAAAGAATCCTTCCTCTTTTTCCAAATTTAGGCCCATCTCTCTGTGCAATGCATCTTACAAAATTATGTCCAAGATCATAGAAAATTGGCTCAAGAAGCTCCTTCCTAAAATTATCTTATCTTATCTCATCTGAAAATCAAGGGGGGTTCATGGAAAAAAGATAGATAGTGGACAATATCATACTGGTTTAGGAAGCAATACATTCCAGTCACATTAGTGGAGATAAAGGTATAACTATAATGATTGACATGGCCAATGCCTTTGACCGAGTAAGATATTCCTTTCTTCTTGATATTCTTCACAGATTTGGTTTCTGTCCTGGTTTTATGTTGAAGTTTTGTAGCTTGGACAGATATTTCCACATTGGTTTGTGTCTACCATGTGGAAGTCGTCATTAATACCTCTCAGAACTTTGAAAATTCACTCTAATAATTTAATTATAAAAGTGAATGTCGTTTATAATTAATGAAGGTTAATTTAATAAAATGCCCAAGTTTTTGGCATTAGTGATTTAGTTAATTAAATGAATCTTAGCCATTGATCTCAAGTGAGGGAGATTTAATCTCATCCATTGATCGCTTTGGAGATTAGAGTTAGGGCTCATCTCAAGATTATAAAAGGCAGCAAAGGGAGAGGATGAGACACACATTGATTTGGAGTCAATGACTCATTTGAGTGGAGAAAGAATTTCACTCATTCCTGAGGAGAGGAGAGAGATGAGAGAGAGAAATAGCAGCAGGAGGTCACAGATTCGTGCCAGCAAGGCAGAGGCCGAGTTCTCTTCCGGGGACGTCATACAGCAGGCAAAGATGGGCCTAGAGACTGTACAACACGCAGGTAGGGTCGTACAGCCACCCGCAGGTCATCGTACAATCCGTATAGGTCTATGTTACCGGATCCAGCCTGGTCTGAACTCTGGATCAGCGGTTCTTTGGCGTTTCAGATCCGGATCCGCTCGGAAACACCAAAGAACCACCACCTGTCGATTCCTCTCAAACTGAAAACGGATCCCGGTAGAAGGAGACAGATCCCGAGCTCCCAACCCCACACACGCGGATCGAGCAAGATACATTTTAATTTTACTAAAATTTTGGTATTTTTTAGGGTTTTCTGTAGACTTTACCTTGAATATATATTTTTTAAATTAAAAAAATATTATTATATTTTATTGCCTGGCGTATCCTCGCCATTATCGGATCGACTTTTCTAAAAATGTAACGGATCGTATCGGATCGAATCATATCCATTATCCATTATCGAATCCTGGTAACATGAGTATAGGTCCGTGCAGGCCATGGCAGCAGCCATTCAGCCCTCAGCAGGCCATAAAGATCACAGCAGAGGTCACACAGCATACGGCCAGGCCGTACAAGCCACCATACAGCAGTCGTACAGCCAGCGGGACTGCAGATCTAGCAGAGGGTTTTCAACTGGGGTTTTTGCCAAGTTTGTCTACGGTAGGGACTGCAGATCTAGCAGAGGGTTTTCAACTGGGGTTTTTGCCAAGTTTGTCTGCAGTTGTATTTCTCTCAGTACGTCATTTTTCCTTTTACGAGAGCCCTGATTTTTATGGGTTTTTCCAAGGGTATTTACCCAAAAATATCTGTGTACATGTGTTTGGTTTCTTGTTTTACTTCCACTGCAATTTCTGGTTAAGAATCTCAGTGTTCTTTTATTCAATAGATCTGCATTTTATTTTGGCAAGGATTTACTAGGAATTAATTGTCGTGACTGGAGTTTTGTCACAACTCACACTCTAAAGGAGACAAGACAAGGGTTTTGTCACAAGTTTTACAGCAGATCTAAATTCCAACAGTCTATATTCTTCATTAAAATTTTGATTTGGAGATGGTTGTAACCGGTTTGAGGTTTGAGGACAGGTTGGAGAATGCATCGAACTTCATACCTTGGAAGACGAGGGTTACATTAATTCTCATGGAGAATTGGTTGTGGGATTTTGCAAATACCATCGTGACCCCACCGACAGATGCAACAAATTTGGCCATCAATGAGCAGAAGGATGTGAAAGCCAAGAGGATCATCTTAGATGTGGTGAAGGGTCATTTGATTCCTCACCTATCTGAGAAGAAGTCAGCCAAGGAGATGTTTCTAGTTCTGACAAATCTTTTCCAGAGTAGTAACACAAATAGGAAGATGGTGTTGCGTGAAAAGTTTAGAAACACCAAGATGACCAGATCAGATACAGTGACCAGCTATCTCACCAAAATCACTCAGGTTTGTGATCAGTTGGCAACAGTTGGGAAGGTCATGACAAATGAAGAGATGGTGAGGACGGCCCTAAATGGTTTCACTAAACCATGGGCCCCATTCATCAAGGGCATCGTTGCACGAGGGACAATTCCCAAATTTGACAAGCTATGGGATGATTTCATCCAAGAGGAGATTCAAGAGGAATCTCTTGCAAGCCAACAGAAGGGTGATGATGAAAACCTAGCTCTTGCAATCAGGCAAGGAAGAGCAAAGATAAGGGTTCAAGTGGAGAGTCGTATTCACACGCTAGAAAGAAGAAGGATCTAAGCAAAGTAAAATGCTTTGCGTGCCACAAGAGTAAGCACTATGCTTCACAATGTCCTGAACGGAAGAAAGGGAAGGAAAAGTCTCAACAGGTAGCAGCATCTGCAAATACTCAAGTCAAAGAGTTTGTTGAAAGGTTAGAGAAGGATTTCTTGCTAGTTTCCTGTCTTTCTGGCACAATTTCCAATTTGGTTTGTGGATAGTGGGGTTTCTCATCACATGACAGAGACACAGGAGTAGTTTACCAGTTTGTCAGAGAAGGACTTGGATCTGCATGTGCAGCTTGGCACCAATGCCAAGTGTGGTGTAGAAGGAGTTGGGACAGTCAAGTTCCAGCTGAAGTTAGAAGTTTCTCTGGAGGTGGTAGATGTGTTGTATGTTATGGAGCTCAAAATGAATTTGTTCTCAGTTTCAGCAACATAGAACAGGGGATACGCCATCACTTTCGAGGACGGTTAGGTTCTTATTCGGACCGAAAGGATCTGACCTAGACTCAACTCGAGTTCTTGATAGCAGAGAATGGAAATCTATACAGGTTGAAGTCCCAACCAGCACGTGTTTTGGTTCATGACAGCGATAACCTGTGCGAGCTTTGGCACAGGAGGATGGGTCACTTGCATCATAGAGCACTACCTGCACTAAGGGAGATTGTCACTGGTCTTCCGAAGTTCAATGCAGAGCAACAGGGAGTATGCAAGGGGTGTGCTCTGGGCAAGAATGTCGTGGCTGCTTTTCTGAGCAGCGAGGGCAGATCCAAGGGGATCTTGGATCTAGTACATACAGATGTGTGTTGATGTCAGTAGAGTCGGTGAGTGGGTCCAATTACTTTGTAACCTTCAATGAAGATTTCTCTAGGAGGGCATGGATTTTCTTCATGAGGACTAAGAATGAGGTCTTCAGTGGGTTTCGGGATTTTAAGGCTCTTGTGGAAAATCAAACATGTAAGAAGATCAGAGTTCTAAGGTCAGATAATGGGGGTGAGTACACCTCAAACGAATTCAAGGATTTCTACAAGGATAAAGAGGGAGCTGACAATACCTTACAACCCCAAGCAGAAAGGGGTTGCAGAAAGGAAGAATCGGCCCATCGTTGGAGTTGTCAAAGCGATGATTCATGACCAAAATCTAACCATGTTTCTTTGGGCAGAGGCATGCAATACGACAGTGTATGTACAAAACAGGAGTCTCATAAGGTCTTGGAGGACAAGACTCCAAAAGAGGCATTCTTTAGAGTGAAGTCGAAGATTGGCCATTTTCGCATTTTCGATTGGACAAAGTTGGAACCCTTAGGAGAGAAGGGCTTATTTATTAGCTATCGTGAGACCTCAAAGGCATATAGGATCTGGATTCCAATGGAGAGGAAGATCACAGTGAGCCAAGATGTTAGGTTTGAGGAAAACATAGCATCTAAGAAGTCCCATGATTTAACAGCAGTGTCAGAGGACGAGGAGCAAGTGGCTCCAAAGAGAGAACCGAGTTCACAGACTTCCAGTGCAGGGAGTCAGCCTTCAAGTGGGGAGGAGGAGTTAGCCCCTTTCAACTATGTCAGGAGACCCAAGTGGTTTGAGAAGACATTGAAGGATGCTCAAGAATGTCTTGGGGCTCCTAAGAGCACATTCAAGAAGACCAGGCCTCCAAGGAAGTTTCCAAACTTCATGGCTCTAAGGAATGACGTCATTGAAGATGCGGCAAACCATCAAGTTTATCATAATGTTATTGTGCAGGATGATGTGCAGAGTACTGTGCCAGGATCAGAGGGACAACCAGTTCTAGGTGGCTCTTCCAAAAGTACCTTCCTCGCTAAGAGGGAGTGTTGAAGGTTTGTAGCTCAAACGTGTACTTCCACATTGGCTTGTGTCTAACAAGTGGAATTCATCATTAATACTTCTTAGAACTTTGGAAATTCACTTTAATAATTTAATTATTAAAGTGAATGTCATTTTATAATTAATGGAGGTTAATTTAATAAAATACCTAAGTTTTGGGCATTAGTGATTTAAGTTAATTAAATGAATCTTAGTCATTGATCTCAAGTGAGGGAGATTTAATCTCAACCATTAATCACTTTGGAGATTAGGGTTAGGGCTCATCTCAAGATTATAAAAGGCAGCCAAGGGATAGGAGGAGACACATTCATTTGGAGTCGGTGACTCATTTGAGTGGAGAAGAACTTTCACTCATTCTTGAGACAGCAAGAGAGAGATATTTCAGTCGAGAGGGTCTCCGAAGGGCCGTACCAGCAAGGAAGAGGTCGAGTTCTTTTTCGGGGAGGTCGTACAAAAGGCAAAGGAGGGCCTAGAGCCCGTACAACACGTGCTAGTGTTGTACAACCACTTACAGGTCATTATACAACGTACAGACCAGGACCGTACAATCTGTACGGGTCCATATAAGCAGTGGCAACAATTGTACATCCCTCAGTAGGTCGTGCAAGTCGCAGCAAAGGTCGTACAGCATACAACGAAGCCATACATGCCACCATACAATAGTCGTACAGCCAACAGGACTACAGGTCTGGCAAAGGGTTTTTAGTCGAGGTTTTTTCCAGGTTTTTTCTATAGTTGTATTTCTCTCAGTGGGCCATGTTCCCTTTTACGTGAGCCCTGATTTTTATCATAATAATATCATCTCGTTGTCGATTTTCCCCCCGAGGGTTTTCCAAGGGTATTTACCCAAATAAATCTGAGTACATGTCTAGTTTCTTATTTTACTTCCGCTGCAATTTCTGGTTTAGAATCTAAGTGTGTTTTTCTTCAGTAGATCTGCATTTTATTTTGGCAAGAATTTACTAGGAATTAATTGCCGTGGTTACGGTTGAATGTAACTTAACATTTTATTTGTTGGATTTCTTCTTATATCAGCAATCCTTGGATCTCTCCCCTTGTCAATGAGCGATCTGTTGGTTTCTTCAAAGCAAGTAGAGGTCTAAGGCAAGGTTTCCCCTTCTCACCTCTGCTCTATGTTATAATGGTTAATCTCTTGGTAGGATGTTAGAAATTGAAGGCAACAATGGAAACCTTCTAAGAATTCAAGTGGTAAGGGGAATCAAAAGTATTAACCATTCCCAATTTGTCAATGACACCTTGTTGCTAGGTGGTGCATCCATCATAATTGCGAAAACATTCAAGAAAATTTTGGATCTTTTTACCCAAGTTTCAGAAGGCCTCATTTAATCATAATAAATGCTAGATATATGTTTGAAATGTGAGACAACAAGTGCTTGTTGTCATTTCTAACATCTTTCATTTCCCTCATAAAGATAGTTGGTCATCCTTTAAATATTTAGGCATGCATATTTGTTTGTGCTCTACATCTTCTAATTTGAGTCAACAAGTCATAAGTAAAATCAAGACCAGATACGTCCAGCAAGGAGCACATTCGCTAAATCCGACAAGGCAAATGGTTCTTATCAAATCAGTACCATCAACCTTCCTGTTTTCCAATATTCAACTCTTTTAGCCCATGTTGGCATAAAACAACATGTAGCGCAAGAGATCAGGAGGTTTTCATGGCAAGGTGGCAAGACTAATAGCAAGAGATTTCATCTTGTGAACTAGTCTATTGTTTGAGCTCCTAAAGCTCATGGTGGAGACTATGGTTTGTGGAAGAGAGTTCTCTTGAGAAAATACTTTACAGGTTTAATGAAAGGATGTTTGGATTCAAATCATGCTTCGAGGGAAGGTTTCCCCATCTGGAGACTTATAAAAGCCACCATCCCAATACTTCAATCCAAATTGTTTTGGGCTCCTTGAAGTGGAAGAATGATTGGTTTCCAGGAGTCATTCAAGTCTAGTGCTTCCACCATCCCAACCTCAAGCATTATGATGGTAGTGACTTCAATTGGGTACTAAATGTTTGAATAAATTCATATCCAATCACCTTCTTAATCTAAAATATGAATCTAATCTCTTTACAGAACCAAAGTGTTTTATAATGGTTTTCAACACAACCATAAAAATATGCAAAACTTATTGAGAAGGGAATGCCTTTTTATGTTTTAACATAATCATCATTAACGAGAAATATGAGGAAGAAAAACTACTATAGACACAGTTCTCACTTAAGTTTCGTAAATCTAAACTGCATTTTGCTCAAGTTTCCTAAAGCTAAACTGCATTTTGCTCTTGTCTAGCAGACAATAATGGAATGTCACTCGGCCCTTTTTTAAATTGTTCGAGCTTGTTCAAAATTGGCAAGCGTAAGGGTTGTGAATAATAGTATAGCTTGTTATGCTTACAAGCTTGAAGCAACTACAAATGTTTATGGTAAATTCTAAAATTTTAATACTTTTAATATATATATATATATATTATTGCCATCCCCAACCCGTTGTCCCTTGAAAAAATTGGGGGTGTGCTCTAGCCATCCCGTGGATGCATCCCCCCATGCTCGTCGTTCCCCCGTCCCAAAAACCAATGCAACATAGCTTATCAGTATGAAAGGCTGAGGATTTTCTGTAAGAAACTCTAGGCTTGTATGCCTTGTTGGATAGCCATCTTCTTAGGGTTAGTTGAGAAGAGTGTAGCTACAAAGGTCTTCTTCTTGGCTTGTGTTCCAGCCTAAGATAGGACAAGGAAATTGCCTAGTTGATGTATTAATGCTTTTCCTAAAGTATAACTTAGGAAAAAGTCACATTAGATGTTTTAATTTAATGTCGACTTATTGAGTTCTTTTCTAAAGCTAAAAAGTGAAAAATTTAAGTGATGGATCTTTTAATCTGGACCATCCATTTCTTTGAGAGGCCAAGATTAGATCTCAACCATAGATCCCATCGACGAGTTAGGGTTTTCGCTTGCTCAATAGCATAATAGGAGGTCAACTAGGAGGGGCGTATCAGTTGAGTTGAAGGCTCGATCTAGCACTTAGAGAGAGGGATTGAGCTAGGGTTTGAAGTGGTGGATTGTAGGAAAGGGAGAGGACATCTTGAGCAGAGGGCGACCACATTCTAGGTGCTGCAAAGACTATTTTCCAAATCTGAAGATTACTGTAAAAAGGGGACGTTGAGGAGAGGACGTGGGTTACACAGGTCACTGTTTGAGGGAGACGTTGTGGGTGACCTAGCCATATGATCTAAAGCGTTTTTGTTCCAAAGACTGGAGAAAGGCTATACTAAGCCTAGAAAATTGTAACGTTGGGATTTTTCTCAGTTCTTGAGAAGGTAGACTCATCTTGTAAGAGATATCTATATTTTTCCTACTACTGCAAATAAATAAAAACTTCAAATCTGTTGTACCGGTTTTCCCATTCTGGATTTTTCCAAGGACTATTGTCCAAAACATCTTGTGTAATTTTATGTGATTGTTGTTGTTTCTTTACAGATCCTGGTTATTATTTATGTTCCATATTTAAGTTTTGTGAAGAAAATTTACCTAGTTGATTCAATTATTAAAGAACAGGAAATTAATAAACTGTTAATTGTTGGGTTTCAAACCCAAAAGGAATTTTCACATGGTATCAGAGCAGGAACAGTGAAGGCAACAACACACAGATAGATCTACTCAGATCTAGGTGGATCGTGAGGATCCAAGCACAGATCAATGCAACCGTACAATTTTTTTAGCAAGGGTTTGAACATAACACTTTCGGAAAATGGCCATGAGTTTGAGGGTAGAAGATAGGTTACAAGGGGCTCAAAATTACCCCACCTAGAAAGAAAGGATGACAATGATACTGAAGGTCAATGATGTGTCAGAGCATGTCAGTGACAAGACAGCAGCTCCCACAAGGGCGGTTGAATTGGTCATCTGAAAGAAAGGTGAGGCTAAGGCCAAGAGCTTGATTCTTGATGGGATAAAAGACCATGTGGTCCCACATCTCTCAAGAAAAGTTGAGGCAAAATATGTGGAACGCCCTAAGTGACCTCTACCAAAACAAAAATGAAAACAGAGTCATGGCTCTACGCAAGCAATTGCGTGGGACCAAGATGGCCAAAGGTAAGGGTGTGATACCTTATCTTACCAGGATAACACAGATTAAGGATAAACTTGCAACAGTCGGTGAAAACACTGAAGATCCTAAGCTGGTGCATATTACACTAGATGGCTTTACTAAGTCATGGGACGTTTTTGTCCCTGGTGTGGTAGCTCAGGAGAAGCTCCCTGATTGGCAGCAGTTGTGGGATGATTTTGTGCAGGAAGATATTAGGATTGGTCAAGCAAGACCATCATCTTCAACACATACAAAGGAGGAAGAAGGTTTGGCCCTTACAAGCAAAGCAAAGGGCAAGAAGAAGAGGAAAGGTGGAAAGAAAAACATTGAGTTCTCAAAAGTCAAGTGCTTCCAGTGCCACAAGATGGGTCACTTTGCATCACAATGTCCAGAGAGAAAGAAGAAGAAGCCACAGATGGCAACTTCAGCAGCAGTGGATGAGTTTGCCAAGTCATTTGAGGAGGACTTCTGCTCCATAGCATGTATGTCTAGTACAATTGTTTCAGACATGTGGTTTGTAGACAGTGGTACATCTTGTCATATGACAAGGTGCAAAGAGTGGTTTACTAGGCTACAGGAGGGAGGCGTAAAACTAGTCATTGAGTTAGGGGATGACAGGCGCAAGGAGTTGGCACAATCTCATTTCAAAGGGACTCTGGGAAACCACTATGTTTTAGTGATGTGTTGTATGTTACAAGGTTGACCAAGAACCTCATCTCAGTCTCTACTCTTGAGGATAAAGGATATGAGGTCACTTTCCGTAAAGGAAAGGTGTTCATCAGAGCGGGTAGGTCAGGTGAGAAGATGGACAAGATGATTGGGGTTCGAGAGGAGAAGGTCTATAGGTTATAGGTTCATCTAGGGAAAGCATTAGCGAGTTTCACCATAGATATAGGTGAGTTGGGCACAGGAGGATGGCACATATTCATTTTGGTGCTTCGGGGCATTTGAGGGAGGTAGTCACTGTATTGCCTAAGATTACAATTAAGAGGGGCATGACCCTTGCAAGGGTTGTGCGTTGGGCAAGTATGCCTGGAAACCCCTTCCATCTAGCGAGCACATGTCCAAGGGAGTATTGGATCTGATACACTCTGACGTATGTGGGTCGATGACTGTGGAGTCAATGAGTGGCTCCAGATACTTTGTCTTGTTTATTGATGACTACTCCAGGAAGACCTGGATTTACTTTCTAAAGACCAAAGATGAGGTCTTTGGGAGGTTTCAAGAGTTTAGAGCTCTGGTAGAATACCATATTGGAAGGAAGATTCGGGTTTTAAGATCGGATAATAGGGGAGAGTACACCTCCAAGGAGTTCGAGGATTATTGCACAGCAGCAAGGATCAAGAAGGAACTCACAGTTCCTTGCAATCTCAACAGAATGGAGTAGCCCAAAGAAAGAATAGGATTGTGGTTGGAGCAACACGAGCTATGATTCATGATGAGGGACTGTCATTGTTCTTATGGGCAGAGGCTAACAATGTTGCAGTATATTTGCAAAATAGGTGCCCCCAAACAGTTTTGGGGAAGCGGACACCTGAGGAGACAATTTCAGGTACTAGGCCAGATGTGAGTCATATTCGCATATGGGGCAATGTATTTTATTGTCATGTCCCTTCAGAGAAGAGGACAAAGCTGGACCCTACAGCGGTGAAGGGGTTATTTGTTGGTTACAGTGAGGCTTCCAAAGCCTACAGGCAGGATTTATGTGCCTGCACGCAGGAAGGTTATTGTGTGTAGAGATGTGCAATTTGAGGAGAAGCGTGCATTGAGGAGATCGAAGGATTTGCCAGCAAGTGTAGAGAACCTGCAGGGACAGAGTATAGGAGTCCAAGAGCAGGAGGCACAGAGTTAGAAGACAGGATCACAGGAGCAGACACAGGATACAGGTGTTCAGAGGGAGACTATTGGACAGGATCATCATGAGCTAGTTGAGGATGAGGAGCAGCATGATGCAATTCCCCAAGAGCAGATTACTAGGCCACGGCCTAAGTGGTACAAGTCCACAGTCAGTGATTCTAGGTTGGCAGAGCTTCCAGAGAGGGACTTCAGACGCAGCAAACCACCAGAGAGACTTGGATATATGGCATTGATGACTCAGCTCATTGATGTTGAGCCTTCCAGTTATGAGAGTGTTGCACAACATAAGGTGTGGCAGGAGGCCATGATGGAGGAATATGCCTCCATTATGAAAAATGATGTATGGGAGGTAGTTCCGAGGCCAGAGGATAAAAAGGTTGTTGGATCCAAGTGGATCTACAAAGCATGCAGCAGATGGAAGGGTGGACAAGTACAAAGCCCGCTTCGTGGCCAAGGGGTTTTCACAGCGAGAGGGAGTTGATTAAGAGGAGACTTTCGCTCCAATGGCTGGGTATTCTTCAATCGAGCAGTCATTTCATTGGCAATAGAGAAGGGTTGGCGCATTCATCGGATGGACGTGAAGATCGCCTTCCTTAATAGAGTTATTGAGGAGGAGGTATATGTGGAGCAACCAAAGGGATTTCAAGTTGGCAGCAGAGAGACGCATGTGTGCAGACTGAGAAGAGCCTTGTATGGACTCAAGCAGGCACCTCAGGCATGGTACTCGAGGATTGACAGCTACTTGAGAGAGATGGGATTCCAACGGAATGAGGTAGATTCAAACTTGTACTTTCTTGCAAGGGAGAAGCCTCTTATACTGGTACTTTATGTAGATGACCTATTTTTCACTAGAGATGAGCAGTTGATAGCAAGTTGCAAGGTCAACCTTGCAGCAGAATTTGAAATGAAAGACCTCGAGTTGATGCACTATTTTCTCGGGGTTGGAGGTTTGGCAGATGGATGGGCACTTCTTCCTAGGACAAGGGAAGTATGCAATAGAGATTTTGCGTAGGTTCAGCATGATAGACTGTGGGCCCATGTCCACACCTCTGGTTACAAATTGGAGGAAGAATGATGCATCAAATTCGAAGACAATAGACCCCACTGTCTATCGTTAGTTGATTGGATCACTCATGTATTTGGTCAATACTCGGCCAGATATCAACTTTGCAGTGAACTCTTCGAGTCGGTTCATGGTGGACCCTCGAAGAGTACATTGGATTGTCACGAAGCATGTGCTTTGTTATCTCAGAGGGACAGTGGAGTACGAGCTATTGTATGAGCGTAGTGGTGGAGTGAAATTAGCAGGTTTTACAGATGTTGATTGAGTAGGATGTGCAGAGGACAGGAAGAGTACTTCAGGTTGTTGCTTCAACATTGGATCGGGCATCATTTCCTAGTTCAGCGAGAAGCAGAGATCAATGGCATTGAGCTCTGTTGAAGCAGAGTACATGGCAGCCAGTTTGGCAGCATGTAGGGCACTGTGGCTCAGGAAGTTACTTTTGGGCTTGTTCAGGCAGGAGCTAGAAGCTACTGTGATTCACTGTGACAATCAGAGTTGCATCAAGCTCTCTGAAAAAACGGTGTTTCATGATCATAGCAAGCACATCGATATCAAGTATCACTTCATCTAGGATTGTGTACAGAGAGGAGTCGTGAGGCTTGATCACATACAAACTAATGAGCAAATGGCAGACATCTTTACCAAGGCACTGAGCAGACAGAGGTTCAAGAAGTTCAGAGATCAGATGGGGTTGAGACAAAATCCCTTCCTCGCTAAGAGGGAGTGTTGAGAAGAGTGTAGCGACAAAGGTCTTCTTCTTGGCTTGCGTTCCAACCTAGGAGAGGACAATGAAATTGCCTAGTTGATGTATTAATGCTTTTCCTAAAGTATAACTTAGGAAAAAGTCACATTAGATGTTTTAATTTAATGTTGACTTATTGAGTTCTTTTCTAAAGTTAAAAAGTGAAAAATTTAAGTGATGGATCTTTTAATCTGGACCATCCATTTCTTTGAGAGGCCAAGATTAGATCTCAGCCATAGATCTCATTGATGAGTTAGGCTCTTCGCTTGCTCAATAGCATAATAGGAGGTCGACTAGGAGGAGGGGAGTATCAGTTGAGTTGGAGGCTCGATCTAGCACTTAGAGAGAGGGATTGAGCTAGGGTTTGAAGTGGTGGATTGTAGGAAAGACAGAGGATGTCTTGAGCAGAGGGCGACCACATTATAGGTGCTGCAGAGACTATTTTCCAGATCTGAAGATTACTGTAAAAGGGGACGTTGAGGAGAGGACGTGGGTTACACAGGTCAATGTTTGAGGGAGACGTTGTGAGTGACCCAGCCATCTGATCTGAAGTGCTTCTGTTCCAAAGACTGGAGAAAGGCTATACTAAGCCTGGAAAATTGGAACGCTGAGATTTTTCTCAGTTCTTGAGGAGGTCGACTCATCTTGTAAGAGATATCTATATTTTTCCTGCTGCTGCAAATAAAAAAAAACTTCAAATCTGCTGCACCGGTTTTCCCATTCTGGGTTTTTCCGGGGAATATTGTCCAAAACATCTTGTGTAATTTTGTGTGATTGCTGTTGTTTCTTTACCGTTAGATCCTGGTTATTATTTCTGTTGCATATTTAAGTTTTGCTAAGAAAATTACCTAGCTGATTCAGTTATTAAAGAACAGAAAATTAATAAACTGTTAAGTGCTGGGTTTTAGGAGGAATTTTCACAGGGTTGTACTCGGATGATCAGAACTTTTTTGGATTGTAACTCTCACTGCAAGCTTGGCTGCAATCGTTTTTATAATATAAATCTACCAATTACAGTTAAAAAAAATGTTGAATGAGATTTCTGAATCATGGATGTCAAATTGTCAATTGATGAATGATAAATGCTTGACTATGAAATTGAAGTTTGAATGGTGAATCTCATCTAAAAATGAATACGAATCATCACCCATTTACACAAATTTCAATTATATTTTTTCTATGTTTTATTTTTTTTAATCATGTGTACATAATTTTATATGTATACCTCTGATTTAATCTATGTAAATATGGGGAGAGGACAAAGCAAGCCATGAGCACCCTACAGCTATTAATGAAAATGATCAAGTTTTATAGTTTTCCTAATCATCGTATGATTGTTCAAAGTTGAATGTGAATTCTGAATCACAAATGTCAAATTGTCAATTGATGAATGACAAATATTTGACTATGAATTTAAAATTTGAATGCTTTAAATGATGAATCTCATCTGAAAAATAATACAAATCATTGTTTATTTACACAAATTTCAGTTATGTTTTACTTATTATTATTATTATTATACACCTTGGCATAACTCTGTCCTCTGTTTCAAAACTTTCATATCCATACCCACACCCTTACCCACGTTATGCATTGGCAACTTAAAACAATTACAGGTAGTTGTAACATGCGAAGAGGTTATACCAGGCAGTTGTAAAAACATTGTAGGTATAGGTAGCCCGAAGGTTCACAATATGACAGTGAGCAATACAACAAAAGGTATTTTGTCAGCATCTGTGGGAGAAAGAATCTGTGATTCAAGTAATATAAACAATTTTGTTTAGCTGTTGTCATGAACAACAAAGGTAATCACATGGTAGCATTAATGTGGGTAGTGTGACAAGGTATTACAACAGATTGTGGTTGTGGGTGTAAGACAAACAGATAGGTTTACACTGGATGGGAAGCAAACATCAGGTTGGGTATTTTCCAGGCAAATACAGATGCTGAGAGACATTGGGCATCACATCGAGGTGAGTTGGGTAGATAGAGCACAAGCTTGCATCAGTGATATTACTAGCAGAGCTAGAGGTTGCTTGTGAGTGAAATCTAACAGACCTTACATGGATTGGGCATTGTTGAGAGTCGAGACAGTGTAGGTGTTTGGTATAATTGGTGGCAGTTCATTGAATGTTGGGTGTAAGATAAACACAGGTTTACATTGATTGGGAAGCAAACATCAGGTTCGGTATTTTTCCAGGCAAATACAAATGCTGAGAGACATTGGGCAACACATCAAGGTGAGTTGGGTAGATAGAGCACAAGTTTACATCAATGGATATAAAAGCAGAGTCAGAGGTTGTTTGTGGGTGAAGTCTAACAGTCCTTACGTGGATTGGACATTGTTGAGAGTTGAGACTGTAAGTGTGAATTTTTTCATTGAATGTTGGGTGAAAAAATACCCAAGAGATAAAAGAGATTCGGACAACAAAAGGGTAATCTGTTAGGTCATAATGGAAAAGAGTGTTGGACAGACAGTGCGCATCACGTCAAGATGTGTTGGGTAGATAAAGCATAAGTTTGCATCAGTGAATATTACTGGCAAAGACAGAGGTTGTTTCCGAGTGAAGTCTAACAAACCTTGCATTGATTAAATGATGAGTATAACTGGTGGCAGCTGATTGAAAGTTGGGTGAAAAATTACCCAAGGAGATAAGTAAGGACAATTAAGGGGTAATTTGTTGGGTCAGCCATCAAAAATTACATTAGCAGGGAGATATTTCTAGGTAACAAAAATCATTGTTGGAGGTAATAAGTACACTCCACGAAGCAACCATACTATTGGATTATAATTGTTGTTCATTGGAAGATTTTTCCAAGAATGAGAGAAGGTATGTCGGGGGTAAGTTTTTTCAGAGTTTGGTTCAGTTTTTGAAGGTTTGATTGCAATTTTAAAATTATGAGCTTGCAAAATCGAATAGTATCAAATTCCTAAGAGTCTATTGGTCAATGTAAGAATGTTTTTGCACTTCATCAATACGAGAAAAACGTGTGAATCCACTAAAACCCAGCAAGATGAACCAAAACTCTTCAACAATTTATCACCCAGAAATTTACTTAACACATTAAAATTTCTGAAATTGTTATTTATCAGAAGAACCCAATCGATAACAAAAAACAACTAAGAAGAACCCAATCGATGGCCTCTGCGCAGTGCGTATGGCCTGCTGCGTCACCCTGTACGGCTACCTCTCAAATCTGAAGTTCGGCCTCTGCAAATGCTAAGGAAAGTAGGTCACTCTCCTTGCTAGATGTCTCCTCTGACCTCTCTGCAAATCTCCTCCAGCAAACCTTCAGCGAATCTCTTCCTCTCTTGCTGAAATTCGCCCTCTCTGAAATGCATAATGTGCCCAGCCACCAAGTCGATTTATCTTTATCTCCATGAGCAAGCAAAAACCCTATCTCCAAAGAGATCAAGGGCTAGGATTAACCGTCACTCTCTTAAGAAGATCAATGGTCGAGATTAAAAGACCATCACTTAAATTATTTTTCACTTTAACCTTAAAAAAGGTGCTCATAAAGTCAACAAAAGAATATAACACATCTAATGTACTTTTTCCTAAATAAAACTTTAGGAAGGAGATTTAACCCATCAACTTGGCTAGTTTCATTCATAGTTTTTAAAATCGGAACCGGACATCAAACTGGTCACCTATCAACTCGGACATCGAACCGGAACCAGATCAAACCGGACAGGTTTGATTTCAACGACTCCGTTCAATAAAAAATACATTAAATAATTAAATTTTAATGAAAAAAATTATTTTAAAGCTTTCAAACCATAATTCCAAACCATTAGAGATAAAATATGCAAAGTTTACTCATCTATATACCATGTAAGGGTGTATATATCAAAATGGCATCAAGTGCAATACATATCAGCAACAAAATACATAATCAGTGAGGCTCTAAATGGCCTCTACAGTCCATAATACATGCAAAAACTACAATCTGCTAATCTACTACATATCATTGATCAACATGATCAATCATCAAACTCATCACCACTTCTAGGAATGGGATCATCATCAGCAGCTATGCCAACTACAAAATCATCCTCTGACTCAGAATCTTCAGGCTCCTCGTTCTCCTTGGGGACATCTTCCACTGCAGTAGATGAAGTAGTAGACGGACTAATATGTGAAATGTGAGTGTCGGGAGGTGTATACATAGTTGGTGGGTAGTGGTGTGTAGGATTAGGAGTTAGATTAGGTTTTAGAATTGTTTATTTTTTAGATTTTTTATTTTTTTTAGTCTGCAGGTGGGTCCAACATCAGAGCAGTTGGTCAGGCACGGAGCCTACCGGTTCAATCGGTTTGGTATCGAACCGGCTTCAACTCGACTGATTCGATACCAAACTGGGCACCGATCTGGTTTGAAGTCCGGTTCAATTTGCCCAGGTATCCAACAGGCGGTTTGGCGATTGGATAACAACCCGTCCTGGTTTTAAAACTAGGGTTTGGTTGTCCCCCACCATGCTAGGACGCCACCACATGGAGGAAGACCTTCCTTGCTACATTTCTTAGCAAGGAAGGGATTTTGTACCAACCCCATCTTGTCTCTGAACTTCGCAAGCTTTTGTCTACAAAGTGCCTTGGTAAATATATCTACCATTTGATCATCTGTCTGTATGTATTGAAGCCTCACAGCCCCCTTCTACACATAGTCTCGTATGAAGTGATAGTGGATGTCTATATGCTTTCTACGATCATGAAACATAGGATTCTCAGAGACCCTGATGCAACTATGATTATCACAATGTATCACAGTAGCCTCTAACTCCTTACCGAATAGTCCCAAGAACAACTTCCTCAACCACAGTGCCTCACATGTTGCTAAACTAGTTGCCATGTACTCTGCCTCAACAGAGCTCAATGCCACTGATCTCTGCTTCAAGTTGACCCAGGATATAATACTCAATCCTATGTTGAAGCAACATCTTGAAGTGCTCTTCCTGTCCTCTGCACATCCCGCCCAATCAACATCTATAAAACATGCCAATCTCACTCCACCACTACACTCATACAACAACCCGTACTCCAATGTACCCCTCAAGTAGCGAAGCACATGCTTCGCAGCTATCCAATGCACTCTTCGAGGGTCCACCATGAACTGACTCAAAGAGTTGACTGCAAAGCTAATATTTGGTCTAGAGTTGACTAAATACATGAGAGATCCAATAAGTTGACGATAGATAGTGGGGTCTATTGTCTTAGAACTAGATGTATCTATCTTCCTCCAGTTCGTCACTAGAGGCGTGGACATGGGCCTACAATCTGTCATCCTGAACCTGTGCAAGATCTCTACTATATACTTCCCATGTCCTAAAAAGAAGCGCCCATTTGTTTGCCAAACCTCCAGACCAAGGAAGTAATGCATCAAACCAAGGTCTTTCATCTCGAACTCTGATGCCAGGTTAGCCTTGCAGTCTGCAATCAGCTGCTCATCTCCAGTAAGAAAGAGATCATCAACATAAAGTACCAGTATGAGAGGCACCTTGCCTGCTAGAAAATAGAGGTTTTGATCAGCCTCACTCCATTGGAATCCCATCTCTCTCAAGTAATTGTCGATCCTCAACTAGCACGCCCGAGGTGACTGCTTGAGCCCGTACAAAGCTCCTCTCAACCTACAAACATGCATATGCATGTCTACAACCTCAAAACCCTCAGGCTGCTCAATATAGACTTCTTCCTCAATAACTCCATTGAGGAAGGTAGTCTTCACGTCCATCTGATGAACCCGCCAGCCCATCTCTACTGCAAGTGAAATAACTGCTCGAATGGAGGAATATCTAGCCACAGGGGCGAAGGTTTCGTTGTAGTCAACTCCCCCTTTCAATGCAAACCCCTTGGCTACGAAGCGCGCATTATACTTCTCCACGCTTCCATCTGTTGCAAGCTTGACTTTATAGATCCATCTCAATCCAACCACCCATTTACCTTCTGGCTTGGGCACCACCTCCCATACATCGTTCTTCATGATAGAAGCATACTCCTCCATCATGGCCTCCTGCCACACTCCATGTTGTGCAACCTGCTCATAAGTGGAAGGCTCGACATCTATAAGCTTTGTCATGAGTGCCATATACCAAATCTTTGCGACTGCCTACTCTCTCTGAAAGATCTCTCTGCATGCGCTATCTGTCTAGAATCACTGACTATGGACCTGTACCACTTGGGTCATGGCCTAGTGTTAATCTCCTGTGGAACAGCCTCACGCTACTCGACCTCCTCATCAGTCTCCTAACTATCCTGTCCACTAGTCTCCCTGCCAACACATGTACATGTACCTGTACTCAATGCACCAAAGTGTGTTCCCCATCACACATCCAATATATGAGAACCTTGTAGAACACCCCCTCATAGTGACATCAACACACGAAATCACTAGGAAACATCAATAATAATGTCATGAAACATCTAGCTCCTACACCATCATCATCTAAGCCTTTTGGGGGCTAGAACCATCATCCATATCCAAGATATCAACCATACCATAATGAGATAGCATGCTCCCCAACCATCCAAAAGTGCAACCAAGGGGTGAGTAGCAAGGCAAGCAAATGTGAGAAGACCACCACCAAGCAGTGAGCACAATCATCCAACCTTGAAGAAGTGAGACTCCCTCAAGCCAAAGACCTCCAAGGAACCAGCAGCAAATCTCCATCAATGTGATGAAACTCACTAAGAGGAACCTCATATAATATGAGGTGTAACAAACAAAGCCTATGTCCAAGACAAGGACCTTTGTTTTAGGCAATGGCAGATACCATGTGGTTGAAGGGATTGGGAATGTATAGTTGTAGTTGATAAGTGGTAAGTTCATATTCAAAAATGTTTTTCGCAGTCCTAGTTTAATAGAAGTTTGCTGTTTGTCATTGAGATTATAGAACAAATTGCACATAGCAAAGTCTTGTTCTATCGTCTATGCAAGCAAATATTTGTTGAATGGCAAGAGGAACAGGAAAATTGCTCTAAGAGTGGAGGCAAATGCATAGTGAAAAATTCAACATCTAACATCATCCCCTATTCGTGATAGGTTCATGATTCATCCAATATGTCGTACTCTCTTTGACTTTGAAATATTTTTAAGTTCATTTCTCTTTCGACATTCTACGGTTGGAGATTTATAGAATAATGTTTGCCCTTTCAAAGTTTGGCATTCACATATAAGAAGCCTTTTTCTATTCGAGCATGTTTTCTCTCCTCAAACCCTCCAAATTTTTGGAACTTGATCCCATGCAACCTTTTGAATCTTGATCACAAGCTTGAGAGTGTATGGCTCTGATACCACTGTTAGTTAGTTGGCAGAAGAGGGAAAGAGAATGAGAGAAGACATAACTTTTATTTGACTTGTAATGTTTGTAAACATTATCTTATTTATTGTGAGGGTGAGTTACAACGCCTTTGGGTAAGATGCACACCTAATACTCATATTACAATAATAACTAATTGTTAATTATTTATAAACATTATCTCGTAACAATTTGAACAAATTACATGTGTTGGGATTGCACAAACAACTGAAGAGGAAGATACAAATAAGATGAAGACATCGATTACAGGTCTCTGCCCACTCCTCCATTTAATCTGAATGATCTGTCTCCACTGTTACTTGAAGCTGGTTCTTCTGGTTCAGAATTTCTCAAGCTCTGTTTTTCTCTAAAACTGGCTATCTTTTAATTATATCAGTGTTTAGTAAAAACAATTACAAGTAGCCAAACAAGCAGAGAGTTCGAAGACTCTGCTCAAGGATTGTAAAGTGAATTTCCCTACAGGTATAGCTGATGTATCATGTAATATTCAATTTCTCATCTTTGTTTAAAAAAATTATTTCCAAAGGTCTTTGTAAGAATATGTGCTTTAGGATTGTTAGATTTTTAGAGAAAATAAAATAGAGATATATTTTCAAAATTAAACTCTACAGTACATGCAGAACAGTACTTTAAAACAAAATCTGAAGTAGATGCTAAAATCTGAACATGCTAAACTATAAACAATATAAATCTGAACATGCCAAAAAGATTCTTAACAGAAGAGAAAATTTCTGTATATAAACTAAGTGCAGATTTCAAACTAAGACAAATTCTGTACTTACCTTTAGCAAATAAAGATGTACCTGATGTATGAATGCTGTCCTCTTTAATATGCTCAGAATTTTCTGTTTAAAGATCATGGATCAAAACCCTAAGGGTTTGATCTCAACCATGATCTTAAGTGGACTGTTTGCCAAGGAGGACTCAAGGATAATCAGCAAGAGTGATGCTGATACAAAAACCCAAAAACAACTCAACACAAAACTGTCCAATCTGAACTGTGGTGCTACAGGAACATAAGGCTTGTCAAACACTCATAACTGAAACTGAAAGAAGTAGCAGGCAGTAAGCATGAGAGGACACCAGCAAAGAGAGGAGGAGGAGCCAGGGGTGCCAAGTAGGCAGCGGCAGCCTCAAACCAGCCAGCGGCAGCAAGAAGAGGACACAAGGGAAGGCCGCAGCCCCCAGAGGAAGGTCCGCGGCACCCTAGACAGCAGGGGGAAAGGTCCGCTCAGCTTAGAACAGCAGGAGAGAAGCTCCTGCTCCACTCAAACACAGCTGGAGAGAAAGTCTGCGGCACCCTAATCCATCAAGCACACCATAACTGAAGCTCCCATCCAGCAAGATAAAAGAAACCAAGGAGGCCGTACCAAGATAAAGAGACAAGACTGAGGTAGCCACAGCAAAACTCAAATGAAGGAGAGGAGTGAAAGATATGTGTTAGAATGAGAGAGGGGTAGGTCCTCTTTTATAGTTTAGGGAGAGGGGTGAGGTTAGGTTTTAATAATTAAAACAAATGATAAATGACATTTCTAATTAATAAAAATATTAATTAAAAAGTCAAATAAGTCAAAGTGACTTATTAAAACCCAACACCAATTAAACAAGAAGGGAAATGAAATCAAGCAAGGGGGGGACTTCAAGACAAGGTCAAGGGGGTCCTCTTCAATGGCAAACATGTCCACATAAGTCTCATGGTAGCTTATAAACTTTTATCATCACTGCATAAGAGGAAAAATCAATGATGTGGTCATGTCCATCTTCGTGKCTGCTCCTAGGTCTCATGGACCATCCTGGGAGAGAGGAAGAAGATCACACATCATCACATCTTGGTACACAATCAAGAACTAACTGGTCCAAGACCAGGGTACCCCAGAACACATCTGGGGGCCCTAGAACACATGTAGGGTCTTTCATCCACCAACGTACAAGACCAAGGATCAACCCAAGCATTTAAGCAAGGATTCCCTGGAACACATCTAGGGACTTACATCATCAACCACTGAGGAACACATCCAAGGATCAATCCAAGCACCGAGCAAGGTTTCCCTAGAACACATCCAGGGACCCTAGAACACATCTAGGGACTTACAGCTTGGTCCTTGACCAAGAACCCCAGTAATACACTAAGGGCCCTCACTAGGGTCTTTTGCCATGGCTCAAACTACTTGGTCCCAAACCAAGAACCCCAAAAGTGCACTGGGGGCCCTAGATCTCAGCTAGCGACTTCTACCATCCTCCTGGAGAATGGCTCTTGCAGCTGCACTAATTTCAACAAGGATTCCTTAAAATTCTTGCACGAGCTTGTAAATTCTATTATGAGTTCTTCTTATTGACTAATTGCACTTGTCAACTCATACAACCTTTGTTGACATAGATGCCTCTTGTTTTGCTTTATTAAATATTATTGCTATATCCATATGTCTAGGCCTTTATTGTGTGAATACATCATATGGGTGCAAAATTACCAAATTACACCATATATTTATAGTCTAATTCTATTGAAAAGCTACAGGGTATGCAAATGTGCACACAACAATTGCAGATGCAATTCGTGGATGTCATAGGAATCCTGTCGGTCTATTTTTCCTTCTTTAGGCATACTGGAAAATCTCCTTGACTATCTGATTTAGCCATTTGTTGGTTCCCCAATTTTCTAGCTTCCACTTTATATTACAATTTGTTATGAACATAACAAATATAACATAAATATAAATACATAATAATAAAAGTAATAATTTAATTTAATTAATGAAAGATCAGGAGGCACATACCTCTTCACCTCGTGACCAATCAATGCTATAAGTAAACCGTCACGAAGCTGATTGTAACATCATCTTTTAATCAATTATTAATCAATATCTATTTCAGAATATTCTGTTTACAATTTAATAACAGAGTTGTTGCAACAGTGGTATCAGAGCCAATCCTTGGCAATTGTGGGTTAAATCCTGTGACCGTACAGCCAGCAAATTCGATTGTAGAATGTACTTGACCGCACAGCAGCCGCCAATTTTTTTGTGTGCCATCCGTCGTACTATGTTCGTTGTACCATATGTATGCCACAGTCCATACGCCACACCTGTCCACTAGTCCACCATATCATAATTTTGTTGTTCCATACAGGCATTGATTTTTTTTGTTGTTCAGTACCACTAATTCAATTGTGCATAAGTCGTGGTCTCAATTTCGTACAGTCCGTATGCATGTCCGCCACAAACCGCAAATCCGTCGTACAGTAATCTGTTGCGTCTGTACGATTTGTCATCGTGTCCGTACACCTCCACAAACATTTTTCTAAATCACTCATGACTTTTTATGAAGTCACGCCCCTCTAAATCACTTTTGATTTTTTTTTAATTTTTAAGTTGACCAACTCCAAAAAGGCAACTTATTAATTAATTAAATAAAATAACTTTACATACATGGTGTATAAAGTAAAAGTTAAAAAAAAAAAAAAAAAGTGGGTCCTACAAGGAAGAACGTTAACCCCAAGATGGTTAACAACAACGAATTACAGGCGGATGTAACCCAATATAGAGATGAAGTAAACAACGTAAGGTATTGGCTCGGCAACATAGAAAAAGTTAAAAAAGACATGAATAAAAAAATCGATAAATTATTAGAAGGGGAAAATAAAATTGACACGTTGATAGAACAAGGGAAAAAATTACTGGAACTTTCTGAAAATCGATGGAACAAACAACTACGGAAATGGGATAATGATAAAAATGAGACAACAAGAAAACTTAATGAACATAGTAAAAAATTGAGCAATTGATTCAACGGGTAGATGCATTATTTGCAAAACCCTTGGCTTTTCGAAGACCACCATCAAGTCCGGAATCACAAAATACAGAGGATCATGGACATCAGGAAACACCAAAGATGAATTTTTCTAGAAATATGCAAAACTCCAAATTCCAAGATAAAGATTCTCAAAAGTTTAAAAAGGAGTTATCGAAATATGACTGCAAGGACCATAGAGGAGTTGTCATCTTGATTAACAAAATGGATGGTATTTTTGAATGAAACCCCTCGCTAGGTGAACAAGAAAAAATAATGGCAGCCTCAAATAGTTTAGAAGGGGAAGCTTATGACTAGTACCTATGGTGGTCCAGAAAATGTGACACTCGTTCCTTCCATTGTCAAAGCTTCACAGCTGCCCTACTTAAAAGGTTCCATGACGAAGAGGACAATGACCTGCATAACAAGTCTGTGAATCTTAAACAGAAAAGAAACGTAAACGACTATACACGCGAATGGGAAGTTCTAGCGACTAGGCAATGCGGATTCATAGATGAGCAATTACTAAAAATGTATATATGCGGATTAAAGGATTACATCCGAAGTGAAATTAAACTATGAAACCCTAAAACTATTGAAGATGCTAGATACGTAGCAAAGTTAATTGAACCAAAAAACAAGTTCAATAAGCCATCATTCTCAAGTCCAAACAAGTCAAATAAATATTCAAATGAAAGGTCAAAAAAATACTCTAAAAACATGTCTAACAAGTATGAACCACCTCATTTAACGGAAGGTGAAAGTGGGCAGCAAGACCCAGATACGAAATGGGAAAACAAATGCAGATATTGTGGAGACAAATGGTCGTCAGGGCACAAATGCAACAGTAAAAAACTATATGCTTGTGAAGCAGAGAAGGAATCAAACACATCTAACAGTGACTCAGATAAAGAAAGTAAACATGAATATGATGTCCCCAATATAGAGCCTGAAGAAGCCATGCCCAAGATATCCCTTGCTGCAATAACAAGAATAGCGCAACTGCAAACATTAAAACTAAGGGGGCACGTAAAAATAGAGAATGTCACCATTCTTGTAGACACAGGGAGCACCCATAATTTCATAGATATAAATGTTGCAAAGAGATTAAATCTATTCGTATATCCAACCGTAGATATAAGAATGATGGTGGTAGATGGAAAAAAAATTGATGGAATTAGAAAGTGTCACAAGGTCAAGCTACAAATAGAAGATTACGAACTGGAATATGGGTTCTACACAATACCCTTGGGTGGAGTAAACGTTGTCCTGGGAATTCAATGGTTACAAACATTGGGGACCTATTTTGCAAATCACGAGAAACAATTTAGAAAATTCAAATGGGAAGGAAGAAGATATAACTTATACGGATTCCAGCCACCCCCCACCCAAATTATATCCTCACGACAAATGGAAAAACTAATTTGAAAAGGAGCACCAGCTTATGTGGCACAATGTCATCAAATGGAGATATTAGCATCAGAGGTAGTCCATTCTCAACACCCAGAGATCTAAGCATTAATCCAAAAATATGACAAGGTATTCCAAGACTTACCTATGAAGTTGCCTCCAGAAAGAAAGATAGAGAATATAATCGAAGTTAAACCAGATTCAACACCGGTTAATATCAAACCCTATCGATATCCTCACCACCATAAAACAGAGATAGAAAGGCTAATTCAAGACCTATTAAAATGTGGGGTTATTACAACAAGTAGGAGCCCATATGTAGCCCTAGTAATCTTGGTTCGGAAAAATGATGGATCTTTCAGACTATGCATAGACTATCGAGGACTAAATAAAATAACTATAAAATACAAATTTCCTATACCATTCACAGATGAGATGTTGGATGAACTCCGTGGAGAAAAATACTTTTCAAAATTGGACCTAGGGTCAAGGTAATACCAGATCCGAGTTAGATTAGAGGATGCGGCAAAAATTGTTTTTCAAACGCACAAAGGTCACTATTAGTTCAAGGTGATTCCATTCGGGTTAACCAATGCTCCTACTACTTTCCAAGCAACTATGAATTAACTCTTTTGGCCCTACTTAAGAAAGTTTGTACTAGCCTTTTTTGATGATATTCTTATTTATAGTAAGACTTTGAAGGAGCATATGAAGCATTTAGAGCAGGTACTTTCTCTTCTAGAAAAAATCAGTTTTATGCAAAAATATCAAAATGTACATTTGGTAAAGAGGAAGTAGAATACCTTGGCCATAGCATATCCAAGGAAGGAGTCAAGGTGGACCCTAGTAAAATCGAAGCAATCACGGAATGGCCAAAACCAAATAGCATATCAAAACTAAGGGGATTCCTAGGATTAACAGGTTATTATCGAAGATTTATCAAGAACTACGCTCATTTGATAACACCATTGTCAAACCTGTTAAAGAAAAATTCCTTCCAATAGGATAACAAGGCAAAAGAATGTTTTGAGACATTGAAAACGGTTATGTCATCTGCACATGTGTTAACAACACCATATTTTACAAAACCCTTTGTAGTAGAGATAATGCTTCAAGATTTGGAATAGGAGGAGTGTTAATGCAAAATGGCCATCCAATAGCTTTTGAAAGTCAAAAGCTCAACAAAAGGGAAGGCTTAAAGTCTACATATAAGAAGGAAATGCTCGTCACTATACATGTGTTAGCTAAGTGGCGACAAAATCTCTTAGGAAGTAAATTCTCGATATGTACAAATCACAACAGTCTTCAACACCTACTACGACAAAAAAAGTTGTCCACCGAACAACAAAAATGGATGGAAAAACTTTCTACCTTTGATATGGAAATAACACACAAAAAGGGGAAGGACTATGTAGTTGCTAATGCACTATCACAAAAGGATGACAAAGCAATAGCATATGCAACAACAGTGGTGATTCTTGATTGGTTAGATGAAATCACAGTTGAATATGCCAAAGATCCTAAATCTAATTCAATAATCAACAATTTGGACCAAAATCCCAAATTTGAATGGAAAAATGACATCTTATGGTATAAGGACAGAATCTATCTAATTCCATCTTCAAAATTTAAAATAAAGGTCTTAAGGGAGTCACATAGCTCCCCAACAACAGGATATGTAGGATTTTTCAAAACCTACTATAATGCACGAAAATCATTTTAATGGAAGGGGATGAATAAGGATATTCAAAAATTTGTTGTCGAATGTAACACATGTCAAAGAAATAAAAATGAAAACGTTATGACCCCAGGGTTACTTCATCCTCTACACATTCCTAACCAAAAATGGGAAGAGATCTCGATGGATTTCATTGAAGGGCTACCCATGTCTAATGGGAAGGATAAGATTTTTGTCGTGGTTGACAGATTAACCAAATATGCACATTTCATGGCAGTAGGGACTCAACAAAACAAATTGCAGATGTCTTTTGCAAAAACTTTTATAAATTGCATGATTTTTTGAAGGTCATTGTCAGTGATAGGGATGCAAAATTTAAAGGAAATTTCTAGAGAGATTTTTGCAAACAAACAAGAATATCCCTTAATATGAGCTATACCTACCATCCACAAACAGATGGTCAAATAGAAATTGTAAATGAATGCTTTGAAACTTAACTCCGTTGCTTTGTGACAGATAATCAAAATAAGTAGTCTCAATGGTTACAATTAGCCGAATGGTGGTATAATTCTACATATCACACTTCTGCTAAAATGACCCCATTTCCAAGCCTTAAATGGCTATGAACCACCCAAATGGAAAGAGTTTGCACTAATTGACACTAAGGTCCAAGCAGTAAAGAATCAACTAGAGGAAGAGCAGAAAATCATCAAAATATTAAAAGAAAACCTAGCAACAAATCGTAATCGAATGAAACAACTAGCAAACCAGCATAGATCAGAAAGAGAGTTCAAAGAAGGTGATTGGGTGTTTGTAAGAATCCAACCTTACAAACAATTATCCCTTAAGCAACAAGGGAAGAACAAACTAGCTCCTAAATTCTATGGACCCTTTCAAATTAACAAAAAATAATTAAAGAAGTAGCTTATGGATTGGATTTGCCACACAATTGTCACATCCATAACGTATTCCACGTCTCATGTCTCAAAAAGGTGCTATGACAAGCCCAACCAATTCAAACAGAAATCCCCGAATTCGATGACAAAGGGAGAATTATTTTAGAAACAGAAGGTGTTCTTGCAACTAAGGAAAAGGTGTTGCGTTCCAGAACTATTAAGGAATATCTCATCAAATGGAAAAACCTTCCAGAAGATGATTCATCATGGGAATCAGACAATTTTAGCCGAAAATACCCATCACTACCTTTGCTTTGAGGACAAAGCAAATTTTAAGGGGATGGCAATTTTATGAACATAATAAATATAAATACATAATAATAATAATAATAATAATAATTTAATTAATGAAAGATCAAGAAACACGTACCTCTTCACCTCCTGACCAGTCAATGCTATAAGTAAACCGTCACGAGTCTGATTGTAACATCATCTTTTAATCAATTATCAATCAATATCTATTTCAGAATATTCTGTCTACAATTTAATAACAGAGCTGTTGTAACACAGTTGAACGACATATTCTGGTTTGGCAACCAATTTCATTTCTTTTGTGTTTTCTGATAAGCAAGTGAATAATATAATCCAGTATACTTTATATATTGTTTGCTTTGCAAGTAAATGCAGAGTATTACCACCATAAGGATTGAACATTTATGTTATCTCTTCCCATGGCAAGCTATTGCCATGCCCACATCCTTAATCTCTTTTGCAGCTATTCTGATTCCTAAATTTAAAGCAATTAGGATTGGGCTAATCAAAAGATCTGAAAAGCTATTACGAGAACTTGTACTCCCATATAAAGATTCCATCCTAACTACTCCACATTTACCCTCCAGAGTCCAAACATTATATTTTTCTAATTGTAATCCCAAACAATTGAGACCACCTAATATTATAAAGAATCAAGGCTTGCTTCTAAAGATATGAGTGTCCTAAGGAGGTCCATATGTTGCTAATGTATTCCTTTAATAGTCAAGAACGTTTTACACATCTTCATTAATCCTAAAGCCAAAAAGAAGTTTGAATTTACCACATTTAACCTTGATTTAATGATGGCTTGTAGAATTCCAATACCTCCCTAATCCTGCAGATTCTTTTCAAAGCATCTACTATAAGCAACAGACAATCTGTAAATAATATATCGATCAATAAGAAACAAAATTATCTATAAGTGTCTTTTTCCTGCAACGTGTTTTCTAATAATCTTGAAAGTGTCACCCTTGTCATCACAAAGTAATGATGAACTTATTAATCCTCTATTTTGGCATGTCCAATGAGGAACATGTTGACACATCCGTGTATCAATAAATTGGTTGACTTGTATTTGGGAAAAAATAATGCTAAGAACATCTATAAAAAATTCATTGGAAAATCAAATGTACCTAATCCCGGAAAACAAAGAACCAATGTGCAAGATCCATTTTTTAACATTAAAGGCCATAAAAAATTCCTTGGAAAATCAAATGTGCTCATCCCCTGAAAACAAAGAATCCATGTGCAAGATCCGTTTTTAACATTAAAGGCCTTCCCTCTGACCTTTGTTTTCTCTTCCTCGGGTATGGTGTCTGAGATGAACCTTCCATTCACAAATTATTCCTTCTTTTCTAGTGTAGTGTGTGTAGTCTTGCTACAGGCTCCAATACAACAAAAATGAATTTCCAATCTGGAAAGAATGTATGTTTCGAGTCCCATGGGACTACCAGCTGCTATTGAAGCTGGCGATTGAGCCACCCTCCATCCAGATATTCGAGGGAAGAGGGGGGACCCCTCAAGGTTATCCTTGGAAAATAAACATCTTATGAACTGACCACAGATAAAATTATATTTTGTTTATAGGTGACCACAGATAAAATTATATTCTGTTTATAGGTGTTTTTGATCTTTACAGGGCGTTTACTCACATTTTCATTAGCATCATACCATTACCCTGTTCAGTCACCATCTTCACGCTGCATAAGGAATCATGGTTTTCCCCTTTGAGAAGGCCTGCTCTTGCATTTCTAAATAAAGTCCACAGTGCTGTGATTTTCTTTTTGTGCTCGCTATCATAACACCTTTAGCCTTCTCTTTGTCCAAGCAAATCACTTCCTTGGTAACAAAATGATCATCCATCCAACTGGCAGGTGTTCTTATTATGATCTTGCTTTTTTACTCTTATTCATTTATCTCATCCAGAATCATAAGTTTCTGTTAGTGATTTCTACAGTTCATGTAAATCATTCATACCAGAGGGAAATGATAAATCCCTTGGATACTTCAATCTCGATGATTTCACTTGCATTAGTTCAATTTGTTGGGCCAACACATAGTCTGTTAAAACTTAAAACTTAAAATCTTGGCAGATATGACCAAAATGAAAATTACAACTGTTTCAAACAAGAAATCACATGGACATTGTCGTAATCAAAGCATAAATAATAAACACCCAAATTAAAATTCAAGACCTAAAAATCAGTTAAGCTTCAATTCATTTCAAAATCAAATATGTATTTATGTGGTATAACAATAGAGAAGGAATGATTGACTGTTTCCTGCAATCATGTCTAATCCATTAATCTTTTCTAGTTCACTACCGGTCCACTAGTATGCTATTTAACAAAATTTCTACTTTGATCAGAAAACTGGTAGATGCAGAAAGGATTTTGTCTAGCCATGCTATTAAAAGAACATTACAGTGCAGCAGAGACTAAACCAAAAATACTTTGAAAAGCATCCATGAAATACCTTTTCGGAGGTTTTGCAGCCTCTTCGCACCGAATAAGTTCAGCATATAAGCCATCAGCTGTCAATAGTTCATCATGTGTACCCATTTCAACAAGCTGGCCCTCCTCCATAACTGCAATATAGTCGGCATTCCTTATTAGGAAAAGGCGCCGGGCTATGATGATTGTTGAGCGACCTAACATTAGAATATCTAGAGCTTCCTGAACACCCCGTTCTGCTTCAAAGTCCAGAGCACCGGTCACTTCATCAAGTAGTAAAATACATGGATTAGAAAGCACAGCCCTTGCAATTGCAAGCTTTATCTTCTGTTCTTCCGTCAGAGCCAACCCACCACTGCCAATCTGCGATATGATTACAAGTTTTCAACCATATAAATAAAATAATCAACTACTAGATTCAGTTATCATATGCTATTTCCAGTGGTTAAGGCTGCTACCTGGGTATCATATCCATTAGGCAGTGAGCTGATAAATGTATGGGCATGTGCAATCTTTGCTGCCTCTTCTATTTGATCAAATGTTGCAGTTGATCGTCCATAAACAATATTCTCTTTAATGCTCAAACTTAACAGAGCAGGCTCTTGAGTTACCAGTCCTATTTGACTTCTTAGCCATTCAATTTGAAGGTTTTTGATATTTTCTCCATCCAGGAGTACTTCTCCTGCAAGTATAAACCAAGCCTGATGTGAAGATCTCCCCACGGTTGAGTATGCATAAATGTAGGAACTACAAAGTTCCTTGGCAATGAAAATGTTAGAGTTGAAAAAAAGCAGCACTTCCAGATAACTGATAGGGTATACAAGAAGACCCACCTAACGTAGGATCATAGAAGCGCTCCATAAGTGGAATGATGCTACTTTTTCCAGACCCATTTCTTCCAACAAGTGCAACAGTTTTTTTGCCAGGTACAGTTAAGTAAAACCCACTTAAAATAGGTATCTCAGGTCGAGAAAGGTAGCTGAAATAGACATTCCTAAATTCAATATTCCCCTGAACACCGACTAAAACCTTTCCCTCTTTAGTAATGCTTGCAGGTGACCGACTTATCATCTCATACAGCCTATAAGCAGCAATCCTGCCTTGCTCAAACGAATAGAAGTTTGTGGCTGCTTGATTGAGACCACTGGGAGAAAACACAGAATTTCGAGTTAGAACAATTTTTCGAATGATACTGCACACCAAGAAAACATTAAAATTAAGATTATTAATTCACAAAAGGGCCAAAAAAAATAGAAATGCTCCAATTGCTATATAGATGTTATACTTACAGGCCACTCAGAATTATAGCAAAAAGGGCGGTGATGACCTCACCACCATTGGCTCTTTTATGTGAGATCAAGAACCTACCAAACCAAAGCTGCAATGCACAAGAGCATATAGCAAGCCCATATGTAAATCCAAGTCCAAGTCCTTGCACAAGACTTATTTGTATACCATATCTCAGTGTTGCCTGAAGTGAAGTCGCATATGAATACTTTGCCAATGTCTCATTTGTGAATGCATACAATGTCCGCGCATAAGCAATGGCCTGTAAAAATCAACTATGAATATAAAGACCTATGTTGTCTCAAGTTGCAACAATTATACACAAATCAAGGCATGGACCAGGCAGATGCAACGGTTAACAATTATAAATAAAAAACAAAAACATTTTGAGAAAAATTAGGCAGGCCACATTGCCATTTCTGCACGATCATCAATCAACAATGCATAGATATACAACAAAGATCGATTAAAATATCACAGCACTTAAATCATTGTTCGATTTACAGCCAATAATTTGCATGTACTAGGTGAGCTTCATTGTTGTCCTGGGATACAAAGTGCAAAGTTCTAATGCTCTACACCTGAAACGTGTAGGAAGTTTTGAGAAAGCTAAGGATGATTTACAGCCAATACTTAGCACTCTAATTTGGATATATTAGGTGAGCTTCATTGTTGCCCTGGAATACAAAGTGCAAAGTTCTAATGCTCTCCACCTGAAACATGTGGGAAGTTTTGAGACAGCTAAGGATGATTTTTTAAAAACAAGTTCCATACTACACATTCCTGTGTCCAAGAATCCAATAAAAATTTAAAACAGAAATACTCAAAATTAATTATATATGGCATATGTTTGGTTTACGGCAATAATATTGTTCACCTACTTAATCAAAATCCCTAACTTAAGTACCAAAAATGCTTACTTAGGCTGCATAATACATTTAAAAAAAAAAAAACACTGACTCCTTTGAGCTTCACGCAGAAGGGGGTTAATGCCCCAGGCTAGCTGCCTCTGTTGCGTGCCTCACTTGATGTCCCTACCAGGTCAAGCGCCGGCGGGTTTACACTGGGTACCATCCATGAAATGCGAGGAAGTGCCCAGGGGTTTCCTGCAAGGTTTTCCTTGGGGAAAAAAAAGAAAAGAAACATTGTAAACAGAATAATCACTCATTTCTTATTGTAAATGTCACCTTTTGGTTTGCTATAATAGCATCATCCTAAGGGGAAGATAAATGCATCAATTTATAGAGTATTCTGATTTCTGTAAAGGAACAGAATTTGCATTGTGTCAAAATGATTAAAGATACTGATTTCAAAATTTTAAACTCGTGAAGAAACGGAAAATTATACAGGGTAATAACAAACCAGAAAACAAGGTTGATTTCTGATTTACAAATGACCACTTCCTTGATATAGAAACTAGACATGGTAACATAGTTGAGAGAGCCAAGGCATAGCAGCTTGCTGTACAGGAAAACACTAAAAATTGAGAGACAAAATCAAATAAAATAGCTTTGTTAAAATCCATAAAGCCCAACAGCTTATGAGACCAAACCTAAACAGACAACAATAGGTATCATCTTCTGGCAACCAAAATCTAGAAGTCAAAGCAGATTGCATAAAAGGCCTCGCAAAAGTCTGCTTGTTGGGGTGGTTGAGTAAGGCATTCAACTTTTTCTTCCTTTTAGTGTTTTTTCAAATTTGTAGCCCAAAGTTCCTTGTTCTGGCTAGCAGGAGCTGTAAAAGAAAAAGAAAAGAGGCAAAACAAAAGTATAAAGCAGACGAAAAACATAAGGACCAACCAAGAAGACGATGCAATGGGAGGAAAAAACGAAACATGTGAAAGAGAACACTAAATATCTAGTATCTACCCAAATATGAATATATAAGGACCAAATATTGTAGAACAGGGAGCTTTATTTCAAGATCTTGTAGAACATAGATCCTACTTGTCTCCTATACATAAATCTACAATCTGCTGCCAAAGGTGCTCCAGTTTGATCACACTCAACATTCGGATATATTTCAACGTCCTTATTTGTTGGCATGGAGAAATGTTTCAATGAGAAAACATGTACTATAATTTAATGAGCAGTTACAGAAAACAAGAAATTAGTTGAACTGTAATCCTTATTCAAGAAATATAACAAAAAACGTTCCCAAACCTGCTCTGCAATGCTCGCAGCTTCAGCATATGCATCCTGAATGTTTTCCGCAAGCCTGTGGAGAAAGATATTTGATATTCCTCCTGCAGCCACAATAAAGGGACCAGTAGCCAGAGTTACAAGGGCAATTTGCCAACTGTTTATGAATCCCACAGCAAGGCCTCCAAAAAAGGTTGCCATGTTATGGACATAATTTCCCACCTGTTGCATAAAAAATTCCATTTGTCAATATTGCCACGGCCTTTCAACCCATTTTTCAAACAACACCATCTCAATCGACAAAAACAAAATGCCAAAGAAAAAATGTTTGAATTTCTTCTGTTGTTCAAGAATACCAAAAATATGACCACATACCTTCTCACTCAAAGCGGATTGAATAAGGAGCACATCACTTAAGACTTGGCTCACAATATCTCCATTATTTCCGTACGTATCAAAAAAACTCATGTCCTGATTCAGCAATACTTGGACATATTTAGACCTAATGACTGCTGTCTGTCTCTCTCCAGTAAGAATCCAGCATGAGACCTCTATTGCCCAAGACAAGGAAAGCAAAAACCAGGTCAGAGTCCAGACACACAATCACAGATAAAGTCAAATGCAACCCTACAATCCCAAACTCTAAGCAGGTCATGAAGCATATGAAAAAGAATGCATAGCAGGATAGAGTTGAACTGGTGTACAGTTAAAAGCACAGTCAAAAACTAGAAGGAATTCACTATGTTGGGATTCCAATCAAGATAGGTGCACATCAACTATAAGTCACAATCAAGAAGTAGCTTACCAATCCAACCAGCAGCAAAAACACCTGCTGCTATATACATAATATACAGAGCGTGCTGCAAAACACCAAGATTGAATATAAGTATGGAAAGTACTAAGCATACACCTATGAAAAGTTCAATCTGAAACAATTAAAAGATAAATTAATTAAGACACAAATTGAAGTATCATAGCAAACCATTCTATAATCATCCTTTTCCTGCTAACCAACAGAACAAATAAACAAAAGTTTCACTTGAATATATCTATTATGGTGATTCAAATTAGGGAAATTAAAAAATCATTCAAAACTGTTCCATAAAAGTCTTGTTTTTACCATGATCTGTACAAGATAAAGCACCATGTTAGGTTTAAATGTGCCTTCCTTTCTATAATATTGGAAATGGAAATAGATGCATCCTTCGCAGAGAGAAAATATAAAATGAAGAGAGGTTGGGTAATAACTTTTATTTAATAAAAGTTATAGTTTACCTGGGTGATCATTTCATTTAGAAGAGTATAACTAGTTTGGAAAGCAAAAGCTTTATACAATAAGACTTTTACATATAAAATGACAATAGAAGAAGACACTTGAGTCGGCACTACATTAGGATTTATGTGTTCTAGAAACAGGATTGTCGAACCCCGTGACTCAGGATTGTAAAGTAGCAACTCAAGTAAGGGACAACATATGACTGTTGTAAAATATCAACTAGTATAGCCTTCACATTGAAGAATCTAAAGAAGAAAATTTAAATTGCCAGAGAAACACAAATAAGAGTCTGTGGTATAGTCAGCTATTAATTTTAATAAATATTTACATATATAAGGCATAAATGAGAGAAGATATTCAGAATGTCAGAGACTACAGTTTAGACCCTGTAGCATTTTGTATACTCATGTAGACAAACAAACCAACAAAGTCAATTGGGTTTAGCTTAGGTGGTTGAGAGGAATGATTGTTATCCTCCCCACCTAAGTTTTCCCCGGGCCTTGTAACCTGGGAATAAAAAAAAACAAAAACAAAATTGGAAATATAAAGAAAGGTACAGATGCAGAACATATGAAAAGGAGTAAACTTAGTAGTAAAAAATCATAAAGTACTGGAGAGAAAATCAAACCCATATCTGACTCCCAACAACACCGAGATCCACTTATTGGTGATAAGTATTTGCATTCAGCTGAAGTTGGAACATGAGGTGTAGTTTCATTTTTCGGTAATGGCCAAGTGGAAAAATGGAGCCTATTGTTACGACTTGACCAGTTTCACATACAGCTGATAGCTATTAAGGAGGTATGAAAATTATCTGTAAACTAGAGATACAAACCAAGCTTGGGTACACTAGATGGAGGGTGAAATTTGAAGTGCGGAAAACTCACCTTTGTAAACTCATGAAACAAGTTCTCTTGTGAACTTTGAAAACTAAGCAAATTTATGATTTTTCCAATAAAGTGCAAGTAGACCACCAATGCTGCACCATGTGCCGCAGCCGCCAGAGACCCAACAATCATCAAAATGCAGTCTAACCCATCTGCACAAGCAAAAAGCCTCAAGAAGGGAACAGCTGCGGGAGGAGGCTCCATCTCTTCAGTTTCCTCAACGCCTCCATCATCGTCAACTTGTATGGCTTCTGTAGTGGACTCCAAATATGGCGATGGCGACTCCGGCGGCTCAGACACTTCAGAAACAGGTGTCAAAGGTTGTATGTGGGGAGGAGACCAGCCAAAAAGACCTCTGGAAATCATCATTGTGAAATCTGAAAATCTCAACTGCAGCACCGCTACAGAGGAAAATCACAATTCACTGCTACGACCGGCCGAGAGATGTACAGAGACTGATCCATCGCCTCAACTTAATAGACCAACACTGTCAAGCAAGCCAGTATCCACTGTCAAGCAAACCTTGCATGACCACCTGACTTACAATGCTCCGTGCCCGAGGTGATTAACAGGAAACAAAACCAACCTCAAATTTATCTCTGTGCCCAGTTCCTGAAAAAAAATATATAGTTGCCAATGTTCTAATCACATAAATTTCTAATAGTCCTGAAACCATCAACTGTGTGAAGAAAGCGATTCCAGCCCTGCTAACCCACAATTCCAAAATTCTGCACCCACCGTCATGTAATCTCATGAGGTAGCCAACCTATTAAATGTCCCTGGGCTGTGACCTGAAACTGTAGAACAAACCGAACCCGTCAACGACCCCCGATTAAATAATTGCAAACTGGAACATCTCTTGCCTACGTGAAATTCTTCCGATCGAACGATCACATATACACAAGCTATGCTTGCATACAGTTACAAAAACCCCAATCCCATCACAAAAGCAAGAAAACTCATCGTAATTTGCTGTCACTTAGAATTCCAGAATTTTCTTAGAAACCCTAAGTTATCGAATTGTCTTCCCCGTGACTCTCCACTGCGAAAACGATTAAGCTACTCAAGGCCCACACAATATCGAATAAAGCGTTCCGAATACAGCTCTCAGCTGAGAAAACAGTCGAAAACCAAGCTACTCAATAAAGGGCTCCATATATGGCTGCAAAATCGACCAAACAGTTGAAACCCCTCTAAATACAGAATACAGGATTCCCAACGAAATAACTACTGAAATCAAAGAGTTCCAACGGCAAGTCTCCACGATAGAGAGTATTGAAAATAAATTAAGAATATTCCGAAAAAAGAAAAACAATAAAACCTGTAGATAAAATGGCAGTGCAGCAGGATCGGTGGCTCTTGAATAGATCTGTCGCGTGTGGAGATAACCGAAGGCCTTGTTGCGTAGGATTTCATTTGAGTTGCCGGAATTGAAGCCAAACGCCAACCACTCCCTTCCAGAAGAATCTTCGTCGGTTTAACTACTCCTACCCGCTGGAATTGGCATCTTCCTTCTGTTAAAAATAAAGAAAACGTGACTTTCTTTATGTTAAAAATTCAAAAAACCGCCGCTCCAGAACCCTACGGAACCGGTCAAAACTCCATGACGCTTCCCGGCCTCCCTGATTCCTTCGGTCTCGAGCGGTGAAATGGAGAAAAATTTATTGATTTGACTACCGGATTCGAGCGCTCGACTCCAAGAACGCCACGCTCACTTAACACTGGAGACGTTTAATTTCATTTAAAATCCGCCTCCCCTATAACTTTTCACAGTTTTTTTATTTCTTTTAATTGATCCTCGCACCCTTTTTCTCTCTCCTCTTTGCTTTCCACAGGTTTCTTTCATGCAGTTTTTGAGGGTTTTTTTTTCAGGAGTCTGATTCAGACAGGTCTATACGGAACATCGTGAGTATAGTTAAATCCCTCGTTTTTTCGAAAATCCGTAAACTCCCAATAATTAAGAAATACAAATAGAAAGTTGGACCTTACGTCTCCAAATTTGTTAATTTAAAATTTTATGGTATACTAAGGGTTGTTTACCAAATTTCGATTTACATTCCAAACTTTATAAACAATGCATTTATTTTGAGAGTACCTTACGGTTAGGAGGTGTCATGATTACAGCTTTGTGTACTGTGTGGTGTATAGATTTTAAATGTGTTTTTAAAGTCTGGGTGGGTCTCCTACCAAATTTTGATTTACAAACATCATAAAAAGTGAATTCATTTTAAGATTACCTTATTGTTAGAAGGGGTAAGGATTACATCTTTGTATATTTAATCTTCTATTAAATGAGGGGTAAAAGGGGTAAGGCTTAAAAGTTTTATATATTTAATTATGGATTTATTGTAGATATGTTTTTAAAAGTGTGGTTAGATTTTTAATATATTTTGAAAATTTGTTTTTAAAGTGTGATTATGTATTTTAAGATATTTGGAAAAATTGTTTTTATAATTATTTGTAAAAATTGAAATTAAAAGTTATTTACAAATAGAAGAGGTAAAGGTTATTTTTTTCCTCGTATCATCTTGGTGGGGGTGAAATGGAATAAGTTGATTATTTTTTTTGCATTTTTGCATTTTTGTTATAAATTTGACAAGCTTGAAATTTGAAAAATACCCTTTTCTAAGTCATGTGTAGGTTGGACATAGTTGCTTTCAGGGATTCATGTATTAGATGTGTGTTGTCAATAATTTTGAATACATAATGATGAGGACATAAAGGTAGTTTATAACTTGATAAGTCACCAAAAGTTTTGTCAGTTTAAAAGTTTGCACCATTGATGTGATACACCATCTCACATTTTGACATTAACATTATCCATGATGTAATACCATGCTTTGTGTAATTCTTTAATTTATAATTATTATTTACAAGATATTCATTAAAAATTACAAATCTTACTAATATAGTGACATATCTAATCATGTAATTTTGCTATAATTGTCATAGATTAATACTTATATGTAGATCATATTCTTCTATCTTGTTTTGTTAATTTTCTTACTTCTCGTTATTTTAATGAATTTAACTAACAAAAGAGAGTAGTTATATATAATTGTCTTTTTTATTATTCATTTAATAATTAAGTATATTTTGCCAAGAGAATAGTTATATGTAATTGTCTTTTTTATTATTCATTTAATAGTTAAGTATATTTTGCCATAGATTAATACTTCTATGTACATCATATTCTTCTATCTTATTTTGTTAATTTTCTTACTTTTTATTATTTCAATCAATCTAATTAACAAAAGAGAACAGCTATATATAATTTTCTTCTTTATTATTCATTTAATAGTTAAGTAGAGATGATCACATATTTTTTTATCAAGATTCTAATTTTTAAAATACATAGTCTACATCACATGATTTCCATAATCTCACTCATATAAGTGGTTATTTAAAATAGTTAAAATCTAATGCAAGAAAAATGTCATCCTCTATGATTTTTTTAGTTAAAAATATATTTTCAAAATAAAATTACATATATATAGTTTATAGTTTAGTTTCTTTACTTTAAGTGATTTATCAATTCTAATATTAGAAAATACCTTAATTCTCATATGATTTTGAAAAAATATATTTCAATGTAATTAAAATAAGTATTAATACAGAACTACATTTTTTTCTTATTTTGAAAATGATACTCGTGATAAACTCTAAAAAACTATTATAATAATATACTAGTTAAGAGCTCTAAATATTATTTGAGAAAATTAAAAATAGATAGAGATGATAATAATTTCTCCCAACTACTTCACTAAACTCAATTAACTGCATACATGTACCAATAAATTAGATAAATAACAATCACAAATTTTAAAAAATAATAATAATAAATCACATAAGTAATAATTATAAATTATAAAACATCATAATTATGTTTTAAACTATATTATTAAAACAAGAAACTAAAAAAATATTTTTTTGATTTAATTAATATTTTATAAACTTTTTTATAAATAAAATTCTCACACACCATTAATTTCAAATTTATAAAAACATAATGGTAAATGTTCATAGAACGTTCCATTCTCTTGTAATATAGATTCGAGATCTTTTAAACATTAATAAATTTACATGCCAACTTCTTCTTCTTTTTTATTCTCTGCATTTTTAATAAATTGAAAGCCAAGATTACTGTCTGCATGATTCTCAAGTGAGTGTCGACAAACCCTTTTTTTTTTTCCAGTGTCGCGCCGAATTGGAGAATATTTCGTATACATATCCATAGCAGGAATAAACACACGTGCATCTTTACTGTTGTGAATCTCCACTTTTACTTTTTAATGTATAGCCGTGTCAGGAATAAGATGGAGCAGAAGAAAACCGTATTCGTGCAACAAATCTCATCCTCTCCTTTGCTTTTGAGGTAAAGCTTGAAATTGATTTAAGGAATTTCAATGGGACAAAGAAGTGCAGTACAAAATAACAAAATTCTTAAAGAAGCTTAACTTTGCAACCATTTTAAAGAATATCATAATATGACATGGCAAGGTGCCTTCGTAGTCCAACATGGCAACTCTCACTTCCCTCCTTTTCCCTGCGTCGACTCAATGACGTGGGATCGTAATTCACAGCGTTGATCTCCACACTCTCTTTGCCTCTCCCTAACTAACCTCTAAGAACAGGACCCCAATCTTCTCAATATCCCACATTTAGTATTAAAAATAAATAAATTAAAAGTCAACTTTTTTTTCATTAAGTTTTCTATAGTTTTCAAATGTATAGATATAAAAAAAATTCAATATTTAATGAATATGAGATTAAAATAGATGATATTTGTATTTAGTATTATTAATATATAATTTATAGTTAATATTTTTTTTAAATATTAATAATATAATATTTATATTAATTGATTAACAAAAACTAAAAATATGATATTTATATTATTGATTATAAATTATGTTGTAAAAGAAAATAGAAGTGATTCATTATAATCTCATTTTTAAGAATAGGCTTTTATTTATATATAAGATATAGTAGCCATTTGATAGAAGGCTATTCTATATATCCATTTAACCAAAGTTTTTTTTTATGAAATGGATATTCATAGATCCATTTAACCAAAGTCTTTCTATGAAATTGCTACTCTATAGACCCATTTAACCAAAGCCCTTCTATGAAATGGCTACTTTATCGTTCAAATCAATTGAGCTTTTCGCTCAACCAATAACCCTAAACCAAAAACTTCCATCCCTCCTCGAGTTTTCCTAACTCTCCCCTACATCCAAGGTATCACTAATCATATCTTAAAATCCTTGCCAAGAAGAATATCAAAACTGTGTTCAAACCCTACAAAACCCTTAAGCAACTCTTTAGAACAAGGAAAGATAAATCTGATCTGATGCTTGGCCCATACTTTCACCAAATTCCTTGTTCATATGGGAAGTCTTACATAGGCCAAACAGGTAGAAGCTTTAAAGCCATACTTAAAGAGCATATCATTGATACCACCCATAATCGAACTTCCAAATCAGCTATTGTTGAACACTCTTTCAATTCCAAGCACCTTATTTCCTTTGACCAAACTTAAATTTTAGCCTTCACTCCTCATTACTCCTGTCTCATTATCGAAGCTCTTGAAATTGAAAAACATCTCAATAACTTTAATCGTGAAGATGGCTACAAACTTAGCCAATCCAGGAAGCTCGTCATTCATCACCTTGATCATTAGGCTCCCCCCCCCCTCCTTGTTGTTTGATCTTCTCCCCTTGTTCCCTCGTCCCAATCGCTCCATTGGTCTTATCCTCACTCAAGTCTCCTCTCCCTGTATATCTCTCTTCCTCTCTTCAATTACCCCCTTTTCATCTTGGTCTCCCAAAATAACTTAATTTGGTTATTTCTTTAATCCATTTATTTATTAAAGAACCTTATTTTTTCTCAACCCCTCCCTAACTACCAGCTTCCATTAGTAATTAATCTTACCATCTTCTCGTGTTCAAAATTTTATCACTTCAATCATCGTTTTCTCATCAATTATTTGGTCAAAATTTTTCACTATCACCCTTTTCATATATCTCTCGTAATCTCATTTGTTCTCCTTAACCCTTTATTTGTTATTTACTAATTTTCTAATTTTTGTATTTACCATGTTACTAATTATTTATTCTTGCCCTATCTATATATTGTCCTCTTCTCGATATCTTTTATAAACCTTAACATTTTATTCTCTAAATTATTATCTTTCCATTAACTTTTACCTCCTCTAATATAATTTGAGCTATTTTTCTTCTTAAAAATAAAAAAATAAAAAATAAAAACTTTTACCTCCTCTATGATTGTTCTTTTAACCCTATTCTCAACAGCTACTTTATTAACTAACTCTATAAATTTTCTGGTTCATTAATTTGATCTTTTATATCCATTATCTTTTTGTCTCAAGACTTTCTCTATTATTTATTTATTTTTAATAGTTTCCGGCTCTTTCACCTCAAATACCCATTTATTTATTGATTTCCCATTTTGCTAATGTTCGAATTTTACCCTTTACTAACTCCTTAAACAATTAATTTCCCTTTTCTATCTTTTATCTAATTCAACCCTATCTACACGTCATATTTTAAACCCTAAGATCTTTATTCTATGATTCTCCCTCTTAACCCTAATCTCAACGACTACCTTATAACCCCTCTCAACTACCCCTCATAATTTATTAATTCATTACTTTGTCCCTTTCATTATTTGACCTTTCCTTCCATTATTTTTATCTCAACGACTAGCTCTTTCAATTAATTAATTTATTTATTTATTAAGTTTGCCTCTCTATCCATTGATTTCCTCTCTCCTATAACAACAATTGATCTCTCCTCTTCCTTATAAACAAGCCCCAACACTCTTTTCCAATCATACTAGCTTCTTATGTCCTTGATAATGGGTGGAGTGTCCACTTGAAACATTGGACGTTTCGAAACCTCTCACACAGTTACATCTAGAAAAAATCTTCTTTAGTACAAACATAATTGAAAATCCATGCACTACTATCGTTGTAGATATGACCTAAATAGCAAGTTTTGTTAATATGTCATAGGAGAATTCAAACAAATGTATACTACTTGCATAAAAAATTATTGAAATGTTAGATAAGTCTACTCAAGAAAAGATGTAAGATCTATCAATTCTACTAGAAGAGATAAGAGTGGCAAAGAGACAAAGATATCAGGTAAAACAAAAAGTCAAGATAGAACCGCTTCCAAACAATTATAAAGTTGAATATGCAAATATCAAGTCTTAGGCAAAGACAAATGAAAAATTAAATGACAAATTGTATCTTGATCTACCTTTAGATTTTGATGGACTCAACATAATCCAAAGGGAAAAATACTTTAGAAAAGGGTAAATCTTAGTCACCTAATTCAAGAAGATAATGACTTTACAGGTAATGAGATAATAGGAATGGTTACATCTCAATTAAAAGGGATTCTCATGTTTTGGTTGGTCAAACTACCTATTACAGTAAAAGATAAGATAGATAATATTCCACTTGTTGGAAAACAACCCTTATGTAAAATCCAAATAAAAGATATTGAATCTTTGAAAGAAACCATCATAACAACATTCAAATTGTATAAAAAAATGACACATGTTACTGATCTTTGAATTGTTGATCCAAATAAAAGATATTGAATCTTTGAAAGAAACCATCATAACAACATTCAAATTGTATAAAAAAATGACACATGTTACTGATCTTTGAATGTTGAAGTTCCATGAGAAGAAATAACATAAGGAAAAAAGTGATGTTATATGTGTAGCAAACTGAGGCATTTTGCAAAAAATTGTAAAAAGAACTTAAAGTCAAATTAATGTATGTAGAAGAAGAGTATGGAGAAAATTGAGATCATATCCAAACTGACATGGATGAGTTTGATTCTAATGATGGGACTTATGAATTAGATTATTGTGAAGAATATGAAGAGGAACCAATGGGAAAAGTTTATGGAAAAAAGTTGTTAAAAAATGGTATGAAATTTTTGAAAATAAGAAAGAAAAAATAGAAGAGCCCAACTTGTGGAATCTTAATCTCAATTCAAAGCAACAAAAGAAAATAATAAATCTATTAGATGAGATAACAAACAATTTCAAGGAAGATAGGAAGGAGTAGAAAGCTCCACNGCCTCACACCGATCAGTTGTTTGATGGTTGGTTGTGCTCCTTTTAAAACGTCCTTGTAGGTTTCCTGATCTCTTTCGGCTTTTTTGGATTTCCTACCTCTTCCTGGTTTCTTTGGGGTGTCCCAGGCTTCACTTGCTCCTTCTGAGTCGTTCCCTGATGAGATCTCCCCATCCTCGGTGCCTTGAGTCGCCCCATTCCTTGGAGGGGATTTATTTTGCTCCACTCCTTCTGTTATCTTTTGGGTTTCTCCGTCTTCAGGGGTTTGGTTACCTCTTGCTTCTTCCTCTTGGGCGTCTTTGCACGGCTCCTCCATCTCACCTCCAGTTCCCAGAGCCATGAAGTTGTTTGTTGTCTCTTTGCTGCCTGGGTTCTTGTCTTGAGTTGGAGCTGGTTTTTCACTTCTTGGACCTTTTGATTTTGGTTTCCCTTTCCGGGCTTGTTGCCACCCTTCTTCTCCTGCCTTCTCTGTATTTGGGTTTTTTGGGCAGTTTCTCTGGAAGTGGCCGTATTCGTGACATCCTCTACATTTGAACGGGAGTTGCTCATAATCCAGCTTTTGAAGGTGTTGCCAATCTCCTACCTTTAGTTTTACCGCTTCCGGCAAACCTACCTCTAGATCAACTTCCACACAAATCCTTGCACATGAATATTGGTCTTTTGGATCGGCTCTATCGATATAATGTCCTAGTCCATTCCCGATAGCTTGCAGCGATGAGGAGTTCCAGCAGTGTATTGGCAGGTTCGGGAGTCTTACCCAGACATGGACGTCTTTTGGCACTTCCGAGGCTGGATCGAAGCTTGGAGTCCATCGATTCAGATAGAGCCCCTGTGTGCCCATGAAGTACGGTCCATTTCTGAAGATTAGATCTCTTTCCTCCTGAGAGATGAATTCGAAAATAAAGTATCCTCTTCCAACCGCATAACATGTTACGCTATTTGTTATCAGCGGTCGCCAGTTTCTTTGAATCCAGTAGTCTGTTGTTTTGGCTGAGGGCCAGAGGGCCATGAATTGACCTACCAGGCCGCGATTTGAGAGGGAAAGCGCGACCTTCATTGGCTGCTCCGGGGGAAGGTTGATCTCTGGAACATCGTTTAGCCTTTTTACAAAGCTTGGCGCTTCTGCCTGGGGAGCTTTCTTACTTCAGGCTGCGACTAATTTCCAGAAGGACGAGGTTGGGGAGGGAGGGGGCAGCGGCTCCCCTCCGCCCTAGCTAGACATGGCCATGACTGAACGCAAACCCTAAATCAGAGCGAGAGCTTTACCTTCGCGCTGCTCGCAGACAAAATAATTTTCTAATTCACTAGCATTACCAATCTTAATATATTAAATGTTATAATAATTGTTAAACCTAATTAGTGTTTTTTACAAAACCAAAAAATCTTTCAATGTGAATTTCTTCTTGGGTCTCCTTTTTAAGTCATTTTAGGTATCCCCTTCCTTTCTCTTTTCAAACGTTTTATTTTCTAAATTCTATTAATTAGTAATCTATTATAAATATTAATATTAAATTAAATTAATCATTTTTTTATTTTCCAAGTAAATAACGATAAAATTATAATATTACCTTAAATAATTATTATTTAAAATTACAATTACAATTTATATTTATTTAAAAATCCTTGAAAATTCATTTAAATATTTTTAAGTTAAGTTTACATGAATTTTAGGATCAAATCTCATTGAATCCTTTAAACTTATCAATTACATATACTAATTAGTTTATATTTTTAAGTTAAGTTTACATGTTTTTTGGGGATCAAATTTCATTGAATGCTTTAAAATTATCAATTAAATACGCTGATTCGTTCAATTTCTATCTATAAAGTAAAAAAAAAATCCCAAATATAATTTAAAAATTGTTTGTTTTCTTTACCTTTATATCCATCTTCTTCACCGATATTAAAAAAAATACATAAAAATCATATTATATGAATGTTTTTATGTATTCGATTTGAATAACTAATATTAAAAAAATACATACAAATCATATAATATGATTGTTTTATATATTAAATTTGAATAAATATAATTTGAAAATGGTTATATATATATATATATATATGATCATCTTCATTATTATACCTGCCACCCGAGCATGGTATATAGCAATCGCTAAGGGGTTGACCGACTATTAGTTGAGCATTGACAAAAAAAAATAT
>SNQJ01S0018527.1:16976-41212 GCA_010110895.2 Picea sitchensis
TGAAGGTTCCTGCTTTGGGAAGGAATTAGGGTCCTGTTCTCTGTTAGAAATAGTTATCCTTCAATGCATTAATGAGTTCATGAAAGTGTGTTAATCAGAAACAAGGTGCTGAAGTTTCCTGCTTGGGAAATAGGGTCCTGTTCTCTGGTTACAAAATAGTTGGTCTTTCCTGTTGCAGTTTTTATTTTAATGTAATCCAGGATTCTTCAGATTAATCATCTCTTTAATCTTTGCAATAGGTAGGTTGCTTTCCTGTAATTCAAGTCAGAAATTCAGTTTATTCAAGGCAAGTGTGATTACTATAGTTTTTACTACAACTCTAGGTTGCTTTTGAGATTGAGCATATATAGTGAGTGGTTACCTTTGAAATAAACAGACTTCCCTGGGTTGAAAATTTATGTAGCACTTGATTGTTTAGATTAATTAAGCAATTATAGTGACCAACAGTTCCTAGTTCTACTATATCTTCTCGTGAGTCCAAAGTTCATAATGAAATTCCCACAATCATTCAAGGATATATACCAAAGTGATATTCAATGTTTATACCCTCTATTCAAACATGATGTGTTAAGTTATGTGTTCCATAAACTTTGTGGCATTAGTTGTGACATTAAACATTAGTGGGTCTTTAATCTCTACATGAATCCACTTAATGGAATTTGGTAGTGTGCATATTTGTGTCAATTAATTCTCATACTCCCTAGGTGGCCCAAAAGTAATGGACACTTTGCAATAAATGACATAGGAGAATACTATTCTCGAACTCAACTTTCCACTAGCAGTTGGATTAATGTAGTCTTCCAACTATCATATGGTGAGATTAATGTAGTTTTCCAACTATCCTAGTCATCCAATACTTCTTCTATCTATTTAACAAATGTATTTCCCTACATTATATCCAATAGATATACCATGAAATAAACATTCTTAACAAATGACATCATTATCAAATTCCCAATCAATCCATTACAATACTAGGTATGGATATTTTTCATCTACTCTGTCAATGAACTCAAAGTAAGCATAAATATTCACACAATCGAGATAAAATTCCATCTCGCCAATTTGACAATGGGGAAAATGTGTGATTGGTTCACCAAATACCACTAGATCGACAAATGGACACAATTTGGTAATCCCATGAGTTCCCATGATTACTTTAGTAGTATGTTAACATCGAACCCGAATTTGAGCATAAATTCTCACACTTCATATCATTGAATCAATGCATTTAAGATAAATTATTTTTCATACCTTGTTCACTAGACATGGTTTAAGGGCCTATCTTGTGCCTCTATTGGTGACTCAAAAATCGGCCCAAGGACCTCTTGGAGTCTCTTTTAATGCCAAATCATTTGGCCTTCTACATTCCAAACATTTACTCTACCTAGATTGTTATTGGAGAAATATCACCAATATGGTAACTTAGATCTCCCTAGGACCCACCTATTGATCCTAGACATACAATGGGGATAGACTTGTAATGGTTTCCCTAGATGCCAACAAATTATTTTTCTTTTAACCAAGAAGAATAGTAAGCATACCTTATGACCAACGATTTCCTCACATATTTGGCTGATGCACATCCTGAGGTCCAACTCCAACTCCTATAATCTTCTTCCTACACACGAGAATACAAACAACTATTGATCTACTTTCTCTCCTAATGTTACGAAAATCCAATTCACTAGATCTATCCTGATCTAATGAGACCAGATCTAAGCATCTACAAATCAAATACAAACACATTTAGGGGAAACCAATGATCTATTCATTAACATGTAGAAAACACATCAAACATAATACCTTGGATGTGAAATCATTTCTCTTTTCTCCTTGCTCCCAATTGCTCCTCATCTTCTCAATCTGACTAGTAAATTTGATTGTGGCCATTGTGACTGGAGAAGCACCTCTATAATTAGACATCATAACTCTGCAAAATATTCTGAGAAAGAAATGTGAAGACCCTAAAAAAAAGTCCTAAATCTCGAGAAAGAAATGTATTTTGACTTTCATCTTCTGTTGGATTCCCTTCTGGCATGTAGGGTGGAAATTAAGACTATAACATATACTACTAGCTATTCTACTTCCCACCAAATTGCATTACTCCAAGTGAAATATTTTCTATCTCCCCTTCATCATGTGTGATTCCTACTCATTTATAGTGGTATGTGTTACCAATTGTTGGCATTAATGTGAGTACCCCAAATTCAACAGGTGCAATCATCCTTCATTTAGGGTGGTGTGAGAAACTATCACCTAGAGTAGTGTGATCACCCTTCGTTTCAAAAAATTGTGATCACACTAACTTAATTTTGTGTGAACTACCCTTCGAGTTAAACATTTCCATTTATCTTCATTTATATGGTATCATGTACCTTCATTTTAATAGGGTGAGTTACCTTTACTTGAATAGGTGTAAGTGTCTTTGTTTAAACAAGTGCTCCATTGTTGTGATCTACCATTCTTTCAAAGTGTTACAACTTTTTTTTGTGGGAACAACTTTGATTTCTTTCATTCATATGAGTGTGAGTAACCTTCATTTTTTTGGTAAGGTAATGAATCAACCACAAGGCTACAAGTTCCTCATCCAAAAATATACAAACATAGTTGTTGAAAGGGTGTGAATTCCTTTAACCTCATGCTATGATTATCCCTTCACATTAATAGGTTAAATTTGATATTCAAGGTAATTATTATGACCAGTCTATATTAATATTGATTAATGGTTGTCAGTGCATTGAAGTGGATAATTAAAGGGTTGGCCCACTCTCACAAGGATAGTGATAGATTTTAAAAAAACCACATCTCCCATATTGTCCCCCTAGGATACCCCTACCAAATTGTTTTTGACCTCTAGTTCAGAGCCCCAATATCTCAATCAAAACCCCAATATCTCAATCAAAACCATTCATTCAAGGGAATGTATTTTATCTTCCCCTTCATCCCAAGGTGCCTTGGGTTTCCCTTTTGGTCCACTAAGAAAGACCCCTAATAAGTCTGAAAACCCCCTCTTATAAGCCCTTCTCACATAAGAAACCCTTTGAAGGGTCAATCACACATGAAAATATTGAGTATGGGTCAATCATGAATCCCAACATCCAGCTTCTCATGTAGATTTTTTTTTTTAAACCTACAGGAAGCGTGGAAATATCGACGATAGTTCGTCACAAGGTAATGAATGTGTTTGATCAAGCGTGGAAATATCGACGAACGTTCGTCGCAATGCAATGAATAGGTTTTATTAAGCGTGGAAATATCGACGAAAGTTCATCGCACTTTGCCACAGTTTTGCGTCGCACATATAACATCTACGTCATAAATTTTTTCTCTGCCAAACGTGGTCGTTGCTATTGCCACGCTTTTTCGTCACAACTTTCCACACTTTTGTGTCGCACGTATGGCATCTACGTCGTAATATGTTGGTAAGTTTTTTGCTTTGGCATGGTTTTTCGTCCCTATTACGACAAAGTTTCATTGCTATTTCCACGCTTTATAAGGTAAACCTATCTTGAGGATGATGACATGTGGAGGGATTATTTTATCGTTGTTTCCACGAATAATTGGTTCGTGGATATAGCGACGAAAAACGTTCCACGAAAAATAGTCTTTGCTTTCGTGGAAAGTGCGATGGATATGTGTGGCAATAGAAACGAAAAACCATGGAAAATTTGGTCATATGTAGTAGTGTGTCTATTCAGTCAACTTTTTACTTGTATTCTAATATGTCCATAATACTGCAAGGATCCTCAAGTCCCAATCATCCCTTCGTATGTTGAAAATATTTGTCAAAGAATTGTCCATAATTTTATTAAAGGCTTCTATTGTCCCATTGGCCTGAGGGTGATACAACGTACTCCTATGATGATGAATTTGAAATTCCTTAGTCAATGATGCAATCCTATTATTCAGGAAGTCTATCCTCTGATCACTTATTAGCCTACGTGGGCATCCAAATCATGTAACTACATTTTAAAATAGAAAATGTGCAATGGTCTGCGTGGTGTAGTCTATGATTGGTGTTTCTTTTCCCATTTGGTCAAATACTCTGTCATAATGATTATATACCTAGCTCCTGATCCTCTCATGGGTGGGTTGATTGGTCCAACAAATTCTATTTCCCATTTATCAAATGACTATAGTGTAACCTATGGGTGCAAAGGCATATCATCCCTTATGGATGGATTTACTACCCTTTGACAAACATCGTATTCCTAAAAATATTCTTTAGCATCCTTGTAGTCTAGTTGGTTAGGATACTCGAATCTCACCCGAGAGACACAGGTTCAAGTCCCAACAATTAAACCATTTGTTGGCACACAGTTGTAAGAACCTAGGTTCAATTTATCTAACCAACAAATCCCTTCAGATACTGACCCTTTCGGCATCACTTGCATGCAAGTGAAGTCTCACCTAAGGTTTCTATTAGGACTGTAGGAACCAAGTTTCTGCAGGGATGAGGGGATGTGAGTTCATGAACATGTTCATTAATACTTATATACCTTGTGCGCAATATTCTATGTCTCTTATCCTTTGATTAATTGATAAAATTAGTTATACAACACCATTATGATGCAGATTATGACATAGATCATTCACTGGAACATTCATAATTACTGCGCAATACTCAGATAACAAACATACATAGATCGAATCATTCATAAACAAAACATCCATGAGAGATCACATAAAAAGACACATTCAGACACAAAATTCAACGCGGTTCACCCAATCCCCGGGCTACGTCCATAATGACTAGCTTCTTTATTATTCTTCACGCAATTCATCTCAGGCTTGCACATTGTGCTATAATAGATATATCATGATATCATTCCCCATACTTCCTAGCCACTCTGCAATGCACGCCTCTCTCTACAAAATCTCCCCTAAATCTCCATACATAGACTCTCTCTCAGTCTTAGCCTATTCTCCCAGTAGCAGTAACAACAACAACAACAACAACAACAACCTATTATTCCCAACCCATTACATATTTATACATAGAGTTTAGGGCTCAAAACCATACTATCTTTTCCCAGAACCCTATGAAAACTCATTACAACTCATGACAACACATAGTTCATGCATGTTTTTCCCGCCTTCACTCTTGCATGTCACTTTTCCTACTTTTTCGCCTTGCTTTATCTTCTTATACGCTGCCAAATGTGCTTTTACTGTGCACTCCAATCCTGAATGCAATTTTACGGTGCACTTTGATCTTGAATGCGCCTTTACTGTGCATCTCCTCAAGCCTTAAGATATTTCTCAAAATTGCATCCAAAATCCCTATCCAACAACAACCAAGATTCTAATCAACAAATAAATATGTCCACATTGTTCATTCATTCTTCTTCTTCTACACTGATTTATCAAGGGTTTATGTTTGTATTTCTGAACCAAGCATGGGGTTGAGTCTTGAGTGTTGTTTCTTGTATTCTTCAATTAAAGACATTTTTTATATGATCATGGAGTATTTACAGCCATGTATGTGACTGTTAGAGATTTTGTGTATTGTTGAATATTTTTATGAATAAAAATCCACAAAGAACTGCTTTGGGGTTTTACTTTAATGATTTCTCAGATCTTGGGATCTCTGAGGATGTGATTTTTGAAGTATCCCTATCAAATTATTTCAATATTAAATGCATAACTAATTTAAAGTTCTTTGAGATGATCAAAACTATTCTCTCATTTTTCTTGTGAGAAGATATATATTTATCCACTATTTGTATGTGATTTTAATGGTTGTATATATGATGTTGGGCACAAAGATATTATGATATTGAAGCCTTCCATCAATGTTTCTATAATTAAAGATTCCTGGCTGCAGATAAAGATCAGATCAGGTTATTAAAGAACAATTTCATATATATACATATACATATACATATACATATACAAAGCAATAAAGACTTGGGGTTTGTTGTTTAGCATTCTCCTTAATCCAAGATATTCAAGATATATCTTCTAGTCAAAGAGGATTACCACCTCTATAAAAATGGAGGGTTTTTAATTCTCATAAGGTTGTTGTTTCGACATTAACCGATTCAAGCATCAATTGTTTTTGCAACTCCACTGGGTATCCATTTATTTTCAAGACATTTGAGTTTGAGATCTAATTGAAGGACCAAAGTTTCCATGGTTCAAAGCTTCGAAAAGAAAATTCAAAAATATTTCTGCTTGTTCTAGATGCATGTGATTTATAAAAATATTATTCAAAACTATTTGGATGACCTCAAAAAGAAACAAGAACAATAAAATATTTGGAAGGATGAAATTCCTGACGATACCATTGAAAGAACTATTAAAATCCATGGAAATTCTATTGGAAAGATTCAAGAATCTCAAGAAGATGTATATTATGAATCCTCTAAGTAGTTTCTTTCATATTATGATTATTCTTTACCTTCTCTACCAATCCCATCAATGGCTTTGAAAGATGCAGTAAAAGGAAGAGTTACCCAAAGAAAGAGGTGATTTCATAGAACCCCTTTAAATCTGCTAGAAGATGATTTCTAGATGCCTGATATTCCTATTGAATTTGTTTCCACATTCTTTGGAAATACTTAAGAAGATGCAGAGAAACACTTGTTTAGATTCAACATTACATGTGATGTTTTCAATCTCACCGAAGACAATGTTACATGTTGATTATTTTTACGAACTTTGTGAGGGGGTGCTCTTGAATGGTATTGTTCATTACTTCCTGGGAACATTATCAATTGGGATGTGTTAGAAACTTTATTTGATGAATAATTTTCTCACCTAACCTATCCCACATGGACACAAGATAATGAAGATTTCATCCTTTGATATACTCCATATGAAGATCTTTCAAACAACAAATTTGAGAATGAAATTAAGGAGCCTCAACTAAAAGCATGAGAATATTCCAGCCTTGCAATCGATGATGAAAATCCAAAAGAACATTCACAACAAGAAGAATTGGTTGAAGAAATTAATATTGAGAACAAAGATGTACAATATTGTCATTCCATGAGGGAAGAATATTTTCAATACATTGTTGATGAATCAAAAATCTTGGATTTGGTCAGTGATAAGGAGAAAGATGAAAGTATGTTGAAATTGGAAATTCCTTATCCAACCAAAAATAACAACATTATTGACCAACCACAAATTGATTATATTGAAATATGGTTCCAAAGCATTGTTGTCCAAGCAATGCAATCAAATGTCAAGTGTATCTTGCTCAATTTTTCCTCATCACATTTTGGACATGTCCCTGACTCATTGGTACAAGCCCCAATATGTTCCATAGTTTTGGAGTTCATTCCACAGATTAGTTGGATGCATGAATGGCTCCATTGGAAATCTACCTACACCTAAAACTGTCCTTTCCTTTAAGTAAGGAAGGGTAGGTAGATATTGTATGTACATAGTTTGCTTCTTCGATTAAATGTTTGCATAATAAATCAATTGATAAGTGGAGAAAATATTTGAAGATAACTCCATGAAGGAATAATTGAAAGAATCCATTTCAAACATGACTCCATAGCCCAATGAAGAAGACAACTGATCTTCAGAGTTTGGTGTTCTTAGTGACCCACAAGGGGTCACTGTCTTGCAGTTAGAGCTAATTGTGGACCCAAAATTGGTCACCTCTATTTTAACTTTCTTGGAATAATAAAAAATGATATCAGAAGAAGAATTTTTTTGAATGATTAATATTTCATTGTGTATCCCTCAGTCTCATCTTCATCACACATTTTTCAGATTCAAATTCTAAGTTCGTATGCTCAAGATATCCAGGTTTTAGTCAAACTGGTAAAACATACTTCTTTTATGTGGAACAAAACTAATTTTCTTGGAACTAGGACCAATTTTTTGAAGCCATGTCCAATTTCTTGGAACCACATCCAATTCTTGAATTTTTGGAACCATGCCTAATTATCTTGGAAATCAACTTTAATTATTTTGGAACAAGTCCTTTTCTTTCTTTAATTCTTTTTTATCTCATGGAATACACCGCACATATCTTGGACCTTCTCTTGTTATCTAAGAACTTCTCTTGTGTGGATTCTTCCACACTTAGAAACATTTTCAATATCCCATTCATTCTCATACTCTTCAACACTTAGAAATATTTTCACTTTCCACACCCTCCTTATCCCTCCTCTCCTCTCCCTTTACTCCTCCCCTTGACTCCATACTTATTTTTTTTTTGGTAGATGGATGGAAGAAACTCTCGCTCACCTCCCTCACATTATTTCTCTTACTCTTCTTCTCCACCTCCGCCATACTCATTTCTCTCCCCCCCTTAATTTACCCTCACCTTACCCCCTCACGTCACCTTACCTCACTCTTCCTACTTCGCTACCCACATTTCTCCCCTTCCTCGTACAATATCCTCTCCTTACCCCCTCTTGTCCATATTCTTCCCATACTTAACCATATTTTAAATAAGTTCCAAGAATTACCAACCAATACAATTACTACACATGGTAACCACTCACTTCATGACACATGGTGAATAAGTATTGGTGACACATGGCAACTTTACAACCAATTGGGTGATGACACATGGTGAATAAGTATTGGTGACACATGGCAACTTTACAACCAATCAGGTGATGACACGTGGTGAAAAATGGGAGTGTGAAATGTGAAATATTAGGTAACAATCACATGAAGACACGTGGAAGTTAACTCGTCACCACTGGGTGTTGACTAGGCATGATGTGGAGGATGATTGGGCGATCAAAATTTTAGTTATTTAATTTCCTAAGGGGTCAAATTCCAAGTCTCCATAATCTATTCTTGGTTCACATTAAAGGCATGGTAGACTTTTCATTATAAACATATGAAATCCCAATATCCCTGTGCATGTGGGATAAGTATTTTAACTAAAATTAGATTTTTTTAAAGAGGGGGATGAAATTTAAATCAAGGGCCCATATTGCCCCACAAATGTTATCGGCGACTGCTGAGTATTGTTGTTCTGAAGGCTATAACTTGAGATACGAGAGTCATAATTGTGCAAAATTTACCTCATTGGAAATGTAATTTGATGAGTAAGATGATGGAATAGTTTTCAAAGGATGAAATTGGATATAAATTTCTAAGAAATTGAAATAAAAGTCAACAGTAGTTTTACGGTTTGCTAATAAATCAGTTTGACACCTCGACTTCATGAGCTCATATATTGAGATACAATAATAGAAATATCACACAAGAGGACTCATTGGAAAGATAAGAAAATGAAGATCAAATATAAAATTATTTCCATGGTTGAAAAGTTAAATATATTTTTGAAAAAATTAAAACACGGTCCTTTCTTTAAAATGGCAGTTAATTAAATTTTTCAAAAAAAAAGTTTATTAAAAAGTTTTATTAAAAGACAAAAAGGGATCACTTCAAGATACAAATGTTAATGATGAAAATTTATTAATAAAATTTTATTGAAGCATTAATTAAAGCAATTATTCCAAGAAAGTGAAATCCCTAACTACTCAAGAAGTTAGAAGAACCAATTTTTAAAAGGAAAGAAAGGGATTCATCAAAGAGATAGACAACGAAGGTTGCATCACAAGGGCATAAGATAAAAACATAAGGATTCAACCATTAATATGCAACCAAGATTCTGATCAACGAATAGAGATATCCATCTTCTTCATTCTTCTTTTTCTTCTACATTGATTTATCAAGGCTTTATGTTTGTATTTCTGAACCAAGAATGGGGTTGAGTCTTGAGTGTTGTTTCTTGTATTCTTAAAAGATTTTTTTTATATGATCATGGAGTATTTACAATCATGAATGTGACTATCAAATATTTTGTGTATTGTTGAATATTTTTATGAATAAAACTCCACAAAGAACTACTTTAGGGTTTTACTTTAATGATTTCTAAGATCTTGGGATCTCTGAGGATGATATTTTTGAAGTATTCCTATCAAATTATTTTAGTATTAAATGTATATCTAATTTAAAAGTTATTTGGTATGATCAAAACTATTCTCTCCTTTTTCTTGTTAGAATATATGGATTTATCCACTATTTGTGTGTGATTTTAATGGTTGTATATATGATGTCGAGCATAAAGATATTCTCCCTAATCCAAGATATTCAAGATATATCTTTTAGTCAAAGAGGAGTACCACCTCTATAAAAACAAAAGAGGGTTTTTAATCCTTGTGAGGTTGTTGTTTCGATCTTAAGCGATTAAAACATCAACAGTGGTAAACACCAGGCTCACTTTCTCAAGGGAAAAGGAAAGATGGATCCCAAGAATAGAGTGCAGTCTAATGTTTCTGCATAAAAACTTGCATACCATGACCAATGGCCCCAGAGACAACCACAACAAAGTCAAAATAAGAAGACACGTCAATAATTTGGAAATGATGGAAATGTGGAGAAAAATTGTTATAAGAAGCGAGACAACTTAGAGGAGAAGGTTAAACAACTTGAAGGAGACATGTCTTCTATTCGTCGACCCACTAATTATTTCACCTTCCAAGTTGGGACTTATCAAGCCTTGTTGTCTCAATATGTGTAGAATGAATGAGTTGTAAATTTTGGATGCACTCATCATATGGATAAGGACGCCACTTTATTCACGATACTAAATAAAGTTGAGGAGAGTAAAACCTATGTTATTGATGATTTTTTATTGGATGTTACTGGTTAGGGTGATTTTGCTTGTCAATATGGGAAAATTGTCGACGTCTATCATCTTCCAAATCTCAGTGCCAGTCTATTGTTTATTTCTTAGTTGACACAAACATGTAATATTGTCGAATTTTGGCCAGATCAATTCTATGTTCATGATTTGAAGAAAGGTAACTCGATTATCGTTGGTGGGATTCTTGACCCGACATATAGTTTGTACAAGTTTTGTGACTCGATTCGACTTGAACCTGAACCAACTACCCTTATTTCTCACACTTATGAGAGAAGTCAAATTTGGCATGAACGACTCAAACATCTGAATTTTCAAAGTCTACAGGCACTAGCAATGTAGAACATGGTTGTTGGTTTGTTGAAGGTGTTTCCCCCTAAAGGAGTTTGTAAGGGTTGTGTGCTTGGGAAGCATCATTAGGCACCATTCAACACTGAGAAAGCATGGTGAGCACAAAACCTACTGGGATTGGTTCACAGTGATGTCTACTACATCAATCTACCTTCATTGGCAGGTGCAAGGTACATTTTAACTTTCATTGATGATTTCGCTCACTTCACATGGGTCTTTTTCCTGAAGAATAAGAATCTTGTCATTGAAAAGTTCAAGGAGTTTCAGGCCTTTACTGAAAATCAATGTGGTTGAACCATCAAATGATTGAGATGATAAAATGGTGGTGAGTATGTAAATCGACCCTTTGAAGAATACCTACTTCAATATGGTATTGACTGGTAGTGGTTGGTTCCTCACACATATCAGGAGAATGGAGTTGTAGAATGCAAGAATCATAAATTAGTTGAAATGGATATATGTATTTTGCAAGATAAAGGGCCACCTCCTCACTTTTGGGCTGAAGCGGTATACTTTGCAAATTATCTGCTCAATTGCATCTCGACTCAAGTTGTTCCTTCCATGAATCCAATCAAATGATGGTATGGGAAGAAGCCTTCACTCAACCACCTCTGTGTGTATGGATGTGTTTTTCAGGCTCACATTACAAATGATTGTAGAAATAAGTTGGATGCAAAGATTCATGCTTGCATCATGATGAGATACTCTGAAGAGTCGAAAGCCTATTGACTGTTTGATCCTGTCAAATGAAAAATGTTTGTCAAACGTAATGTTCAATTTGATGAGAAGTCTTCTGGAATTAATTTGTTAAATTTCTCTTCTGGATTACTATAGGATTATCCGTTTGATGTTGTCTCACATAATGGTTCTCTTATTCCATTCTTTAGTTCTTCTGTTGGACAATATAATTTTCTCCCTATTTCAACTAGACTGTCCACCTCCAAGTTGACTAGTTCGACGTCCTCTATTTCGATTGGTCCAATGTGTGAATACGCTTTGACTTCTCATCATTGTGGTGAAGTGAAATGTGGTTCACTTGTTTCTTGTCTACCCTAATGGGATTCCAAGACAATTGAATCTGTTGGAGTTGAGGCTGGAGATTCCTGCTGTAAACATTAGACTTGAAGTCAAGCAACATACGAACTATGCCTTGATGACTCATTTTCCTGAAACCTCAAACCCTACTACCTACTTAGATGTTTAAGGATGACCTAAATGGGAGAAGGACATGAGGAAAAAAATTGATTCTTTGTCGAATAATTAGACTTGGGGCTCGGTTCCCCTCTTGCAAGGAAAGAACATGGTAAAGTGTTGATGGGTCTATAGGACCAAATTTACCTCTGAATGTGTTGTTGAGTGACATAAATCATGCCTTGTCATGAAAGTCTTTCTCAATAAGAAGGCATCGACTACACTGAAACTTTTTCCCCTATTGCAAAAATGAGCTCCATTTGATTGATTCTTTCCCTTGCTGCTTGTTTTGGATGGAAAATACATCAAATGGATTTGAAGAGTGCCTTTCTTCATGGAGACATATCTGAAGAAATTTTCATGGAACAACCACCTATCTTTGGGATAGATTTGAATCTAGTTTGTCAACTCATAAAGTTGCTTTATGGTTTGAAGTAGGCTCCCCGATCCTTGTATGCTAAGATCAATAGTTTCTTCCTTTGACTTGGTTTCAAATAGTGTGTATATAATCACAACCTATATGTTCACCACACCAATGGAGACACTTTGATTTTTGTTGTATATGTATATTATTTACTCATTACTGGCAATAAGAATGATCTCATCCTTAGATTGAAGAAACAACTTGTTGACTCCATTGATATGACAGACCTTGGCACTCTACATTATTCTTTGGGTCTTCAAGTATTACCACTTTGTGATGGATTTTTCATTTCTCAGTCTAAATATATGATGGATTTGTTGACACGTTTTAACATGGTTGATTGCAATCCTTGTGCTACCCCTTTTCAATATGGACTGAAGCTTACTAAAACATGTCAAACACTCGCAATTGATGCTACACTTTATCAACAATTGGTCTACAATCTTATTTACCTTACTCATAGTCGATATGATATTTCCTTTGCTATTAGTTTGGCTTCTTGGTTCATGTAGGACCCCAAACAAATCTATTGAAAAGTAGTCAAATGAATTTTTCACTATCTAAAGGGTACCACTCATTTTGGCATCAAGTATTGTCAAAGTTCAAATTCGCTAGTCAGCTGCACAAACTCTGATTGGGTTGGAGATGGTGATGATCGAGAGTCCACTTCTAGATATATGTTTCACTATAATACTGTACCTTTGGTGTGGTCATGAAATAAATAGAAGGTAGTCTCCTTGTCGACTACATAAGAAACATATCATGGTGTCGTTCAAGTAGGTACTGAAGCCATATGGATTCAGAAACTTTTAAGAGAGCTTGGCCTTTCTATTCAAACTCAAATACCATCTAATGTGATAACCAAAGTGCCATACATGTTTCTAGCAATCATGTTTCCCATAGTAAGATGAAGCATATTGAGCTCCATGCTTACTTCTTGAGATAGTTGGTTCATGAGAACATTGTCTCTCTTGAATATTGCAAAATAGAATATCAAGTCACTAATATATTCACCAAAAATTTAGTTGAAGCCAAATTTATTAGGATTTGTATGATTCTTGGGCTTCAATAAGATACAGTTATGGGGGGGTGTGCTAGTGATGTAATTTCACCTCCTGAAATTCCAGAGCTGTGTGTTGATGGGGGATGTTGGAACATCAAGAATTGATGTTTCATCACACATATCCTTGGTTCAGTTGATTAAGAGGTTGAAATAAATATGGATATAGTAGATTGGGTGATTGAACAACACATCACACTAGTCGGTCAGGTAGTCGTCATACATGTCGGTCAGATGATCGAACAACAGTTGAAGATAGTCAGGAAGTGGATCGACCAGCTTAACAATCAAATATGAGTTGGATGCATAGACGGTCGGGTCAAGTCCTATCAAGCCGAATTGACAGAGTCAATTTTAAGGAGTCAAATCTAGCAACCAATGGTTACATGTGGAAAATATCTTCCCGATGCTATGGAAATCAGTTAGATATCGAGGCTATAAAAGAGACCCCTTGGGTCATTATGAATCAATTGAATGTATATTGTGAAATAAATCATGCAGATCAAGATGTGAAACATGCATTGTGATGTTTTGATCATAGTGCACTCTGGTTAAGTGTTGTAATGATGTCTTAAAACACCACCCCCTATCTTCGATTATCTACAATATTGTATCCTCTGTTTCACATTGTGTTCCACCCTATTCCTAAACAATTTCAATGGCCGATGGTTGATTCGACTAGGGTAAAAGGTTCATAATGAACCCACACCATCGCTTCTTTGCCGATGGGTCAAACTGATCAATGTGCCAATGGAGAATTGACTCAAATTTGTCGATGAAGCATCATACTGAAAACATTGATGAGACATTGGAAAAAATTATCGATGAACACAACACTCAACCTATCGACTCACATGACATGCAACATCAGCACCCATGTAACATGACACTTCAAAATCTATGTGTTATGTATAGCCTGGACATGCCATCCTCATCTATTCCTTTTTCCCATTCATTGATGATCAAAGATTACTGTCAGGTTATTTATATGCATAAATAATAAACATTAAATTTAAAAATCTAGATGCTCGTAATATTGTGATGATCCTGGTAAAATATATGCAGGAGTAGGAAACTAACTCTAAACTAAACACACTAAATTCAAAAGTACTTAGTTTGAAAATACACTTCCAAGATTAAGAATTAAGTTTTCAAGTCATGTAACCAGTTGTATTAAAAATTGACTTAATAACTTATCCATTTCTTGTAGCTTAATCAAACTTAAATGTAAAATGAAAGAATTAAAATCAGAGGATCTTATGCTATGAGTTAGAGTTCCATGGCCTTTCAGCTTCTGCAAAATTCTCAAGTTCAAAAAACATTAATATCTCTATTGCACACCACATCTGACCATTGATACACTTGCATAAAGGAAAGTAATAATTATGAAAAGGAAAGAAGAAAATAAATAAAATACAATATGCATCAATAAATCTCTTTATCCTTTTAGAGCAAGCCTACTCTAAAGAATAGAGCATTGTAACTAATCTACAACATAATTAAAATAATTTGATTGCAAAACCACATGAATTATAAATCTACTTTCTACAACAAAACAAGAATATAACAACTAGAAACTATAAACTAGATAACACAAGAACTTATGAAATGTGCTTTATTTCATCATAATCTGGATGTATGCTCCAAGAGTCCCCCTCTTGGAATGAAGGAGACACTCCTATTTATACAAAAAGTGAGATAACTAATAATGAATTCGGATCCAAAAATATCTCAAATATCCACAAATATCTCATGTGGTTACAACCATGTGCTAACAACTAGCAAGTAATATCTCTACACAAATCTCAACCAATCTCCCATGATTATTCTCCATCCAAGATGTTGGAGTGAATCTCCCAAATCTTTATCAAATCTTCAAGGGTTTGAAGAGGAAATTCAAATTTGAGGCTAGGTGGTCTAATATGACTTTGTTGGTGTCTTCAAATATACCTGTAAACATCATAGAACTTGTCCAACTTTGATATATAAGTGAAACCATGTTATTTTTCTAATATTTAATCATAATATCACTCAAAGTACTAAAATAAATGCTTTGGAAAATACTGATTCTAAACCCATATGTAATCATGAAAATGGTCCTAATGTAAGGCTATGGGAAAGAAAAATATGGTTAAAAGTGAAGTAAAAGGTTGGTAAAAATGTGGTATTTTGGTGACCCAACAATTACTCTTACATGTTGGGAAATTAACGCCAAGGCCTAATCACCGATGGGGTGGAAAATCATCCTCCAAAGCATTGATGATTGATCAATCCAAATCACTGATGAGTGATTGGGACAAAGTTTTGAGGCCACTAAAACACCACCATTGATGACTGATTGGTCGATGGGATAGAATAGATCTCACAGAGAATGAACTATCCACGTTAATTAAGATCATTGATGAATGGTCGAGATTTTCCCTCCACACTTAATTAATTTCTTTGTTGTATTTCATTAAATTATTAAAGACTTATGAAGCCAATTTAGGCCTTCTTGGCTTCTCATCCACTAGAATCGATGTAGGGATGACTCGATCCACGCACCAGCGAGACTCAGAGACCATGTTACCTTAAAATATAGATAATCAATTGGATCTTCATGCAAGCTCATAGAGTTCTTATTTGTGACACAAAATCCTTTGAAAGGATTGTTCTTGAGCTTATATGCATGAATCATACACTGAAAGCTTTAGAATTCCATCCTAAAAAAGTGTCAATTAAATATTCATCATACTAGTAATTAATCTCTTAGAATTCAATCTTAGAGCACAACCTTGTTGTAGCAAGGGATTGAGACTCAAGGGGAATCTATATTTCTTTAAGTACATAAAACGCATTACACACAGGATTCATCAACCTTCCAAAACAAATAAGCTCGAAATTCTCAACACAAAATTCATGCAAAGCTCATAATTTATCTTATGAGCTATAAGAAGTCAGTAACATAGTTATAAGAGAAAATAACTAGTAAGGGAATTCTATACATAACCAGTAGCTATGATTTCCTCATGCATTCCAGGAAATTCAAACTTATAGAACTTAAATCATACGTAATACTATGCACGTAGTTCATAGAACATCCACTCATACAAGATTTAACTCATAAACAATACAATATCATAAAGATTCAATTGCATACACACATTTCATGTCTTAGATATTTTTGTACATAAACTATAAAATTGCATAAACCGTATTGCATACATACATATTGATTTGGATTATATTGAGAACGAAACGAAGGCAGAGATATAACAAGAAAACACACATATATATTGCAAGAAACATAGTAATACAATTAAACTCATATTATATTAATGACTATTTGGGATACAAAAGACTATAAAATGCAAAGCACACAAGCTATCTAGAATGGTGGTAGCTTATCCCTGGAGAAAGAGATGTGTTGGCTACACTCATTTGAAAGAAGTTGATTAAAAAGAGGTCGAAAAGGAATTTTAACATAAAGAATCAATGAGAAAACTCTAAACATCCAAAATCCTAACCCTAGAAGATGAAACACCAAAAGGTTTGTGGGATCCGATGTGGTTAGTTGATACGTCAACTTCCTGAGGTGTAACTTTTGCATACGATCTTCGTTTGGGGTGCTTGGTAGCTAGTCAGAAATGGCTAGCGAAGAAGTACACATTTCAAATGATCTAATATGTGGTTGGCCACATGTTAGGCACTATCATGCCAAAAAAACATTGTTTAGGTCCTCAAAGCGACCCCTAAAGTTTGGGACCCGAAAAACTATAGAAAAACTACCAAGATGTGGAACCATTTTGAATTAGTGGAATAGGTGGGTGGCCACTAGTATCCACCTAGATAAATTTTGCCCCATTAGGAAGGATTGGTCCCCATTGCATCAAGTTTCTCCATCAGATGGGGAAACATCTATGTAATTTGTCTCTTGGTAAGCCACTCGCCATGGTGAAGAAGTTTCCCTACTTTGATGAATCAATAGAGTTGGATGTTCTCTTGGTGGGTTCCCTTCATCTCGGTGTCCATGATACGATAAAATATATCTTTTTCAATGAAATAATGATTAATTTATGTAGGATCCAAGTGATTGGCCACGATCGAAGTGTCCAAGAGAGGTGGAAAATATGGTTGAAGCAGTTCCACATTAAATAGAGGGTGCAAGCCAAGGAAAGGGGGAATACTTAATTCAAAAGCATTCTCACCTACAACCTTGGTGATCGTGTAAGGCTCGTATCAAAGTGGGAAAAGATTCAAATGGGGTCCTATGAGGTTCTCTTTCTAGAAGTGAAACCATACCTTATCTACCACCTAAAACTTGTGTGATACACAATGTTGGTTGTGGCACTGCATGAACTTGGCGTTGGATTTCTGCAAAATATCATGAGCTTGTTGTTTGATTTGTTGGATTCATTCAAAAAAATTGGCTACTTGATCAACCTCAGGCTGAGCATGGGATCATGAATCTTCTTGTGCAGTTAAAATGGTCAGAGCTACGTTAATGGGGGGAAATGGATGGAACCCAAAGCATACTTGAAAAGAGATGTGGCCAAAAGAGCTATGGTGGGCTCTCTTGTAGCTATGTTGAAAATAAGGAAGGCTCTCATCCCATGCGCATGGATGTTTGGAATTGTACATCCTCAGGATATGAACAATCATCATGTTGACTACCTTTGTTTGTCCATCAGTCTATGGGTGGAAGGTAGTCGATCTGGTCATCTTGGTGTCCATCATTGACCATAGGCTGGACCAGAAAGTACTCAGGAACCTAGTGTCTCGATTTGAAATAATGGTCTGTGGGATCCCAAAATGAACCCAAACACATTCAAAGAAGATCTTAGCGGTGGAATAGACTGTGATAATCTTCTTGCATAGTGGAAAAACTACTATCTTAGAGAATCAATCAATAAGAACGAAGACATAGTCATTACCATGCTTGGTTGAAGGTAGACTGGAAATGTAATCCTTGGAGATGGACTCCCAAGGCCTATCAGGAGTAGGAAGAGGAGTTTATAGCCTCTGTGTTTTTATGGAGGGTTTGGAAATGGCATAGGCATTGCAGGATCAGATATACTTACGAACATATTTTCAAAGCTTCAACCACAAAAAATGATTTTTTAGTATTTCCATTGTTTTGTCCACGCCAAAGTGTCATATCGCCCAATTGTAATGAGATTCCCAAATCAACTTTGCATGCTCACTTGAAGGAACACAAAGATGGCTCAAATGGAATAGCAGTCCATCCTGGAGATGAAAGTATGGAATTGGTTTTTATGCTCTCAATGTCTAATAGGTACCAACAAAGTCAGAGTCATTGTTATATAATTGTGGTCACCTAAAGGTCCCATGCCCATAGGAGTTAAGAACTCTGTTTAGTTCCAAAAAAAAAGGTTGAATGAGGTAGTATGTGACATGGTTGGTGTTTCCCTTATTGTACTTGATGTTCAAGTGGAATTTTTGTAGGTACATGGACCACTTATGAGGACGGTCATTGTTTAACTTTCCTTGTGTTTTCATGAATTGCAGAGTCCTATGATCAATGTATATGATAATTTCCTTTCCTAGAATGTAATGCTTCCATTATTGACATGCCTACACAATGGAGTACATATCTTTGTCATAGGTGGGGTATTGACGAAAAAAATCAAATAGTGTTTCATTTTTATAGGCCACTTGATTCTCATGGTGAGTGAGACTGTATTGATAGAATAATCTGAAGAATTTTTTCTCAATCTTGAATGGTTGTTGCAGGTTTGGAAGAATAAGTACCAGCATTGAGAAAAGACAGGATTTCAAATCCTCAAATGATTTTTGTTGTGACACGGCCCAATCAAACTTGGCCTTGGCTCCACCCTTGGTCACTTGGATTAAGGCCCAAGTGATAAGAGAGAACCCCAACACAAACCTATGGTAGAAGTTGGTGAGACCCAAGAAGTTGCGAAGCTAAATTAATGTCTTCAAGGATGACTAATCCTGGATGACTTGGATCATGGATGGATCCACATGCACACCTTTATCATCCATGATGTAATCCAAATATTGGATTCTCTGCATGCCAAAGGAACACTTCTCCAAATAGGTATATATCTTGTGTTGTCACAGGGTACCCAATCCATGTTGAATGTGCTTCAACTGTTCCTCCCAAGTTTTTCTAAAGATGAGGATGTCATCCAGATATATGACCACAAAGGAGTTTTTGAATGGCTGCAATATATAATCCATCATCGAAATGAATGTAGTTGGGGAATTAGTTAAGATGAAAGGCATGACCAACCACTCAAAGGGACCTTCTTTAGACTTGAATTATGTCTTCCATACATTAGTTTACTCAATCAACACCTGGTGGTAGACTGAATTCAGATCAATCTTACTAAAACATTTGGTTCCCTTGAGTTAATATAGAAGATCATCGATCGAGGGTATTGGGTACCATTTATTAACTATGATATTGTTTAGGGATCTATAATCAATAAAAAGTCACAATGTCATGTCCTTCTTCTATACCATAACAATTGGGCTCCCACAAGGTGATGAGCTTGGTCTGATGTGTCCCTTAATAATTAGCTCTTGGATTTCGTTTTTTATTTATTTATTCTCCATAACATAATTCTTGTATATAGGGCTATTAGGTAGAGAAGCACCAAGTGTTAAATTAGTTTGAATGATTTACCTGATAGTGCAAAGGAACCCCAATAGGAAAGGAAACGATGTCTTTGTGCTCTTCTAATATCTTTTCCACCTACTGCTACTGTGTAGAGAGACCTCATGCATATGTTTTGGTGGTTACAATGACCTTCCATTCACCTTCCGACCAAAACATAAATCGAACAAATCTCCCAGTCTGAGAGACTAGCTTTCTACACTGCTACATGGAGATCAAAAAGACTGCAGTGTTGACGATTAAAAAATGTCAATGGAGTTTCGCCCGCAAAGTGTTGTTAAAAGCCTATTATTATAAAAATTAAATAATACTAGTAGGTGGTGTTATCACATTTATTTGTAAAAGTGGGGTGTTTCCATAGGAAGTGGCATTTTTGGCAGAGGAATGGAAGAAAGCAGGCAAAAAACCCACATTTTGGATTCTATCCTAAGTCGAATGATTGATGTGACCTTTTGGCACAAGTGATGAAATGCGCAAAAATCTAGGCGGCTAAGATCTGCACACCTTAGATCAATAGTCGTTGACCATATCGGGGCCTCAACATGCACAGACGATAAAATTTGTAGGGCGGACCAGGGACGAAACCATGGTTTTGCAGAGGTGCGACGTGTCAGTCAGAGACACACATTGAGCCCAAAAGAAGGGAATAATCAAACCTCTTTTCGCGGCCCTGATATGCGCATGTGCATATAATGCCCTATCCCGGGGCGACAAGTGGTCGCTCTCCTATCACTTTCTCTCCCTCACACCTGTTCTCCACTAACCATCCCACCGACACTTGTCCCCTTATCATCTCCCATCACCTGTGCCACCTCGCTCCACATCACCTTTGTCCCATTACACCTCATCTTCCGCTTGTGTGGTCCCTGCGCTATCCTCAGTCTCCTCTTCAAATCCATGGCTATATACTTGGCTATCCCCTATCCGCTATTCCATACCGAGCGTGCCAATCAGTTCGTCATCAGCCAAATCCGATGTTAGGCTTCCCTGCAAGCATCCAACTCAAACCCAGATGACATAATACTGAGGCCGCCATGTCCTATAGGTGCAGAGTTGACTCAGGCCTTCTCAATCACGATGAAGCAGTTATTAAGGTTGGTTGTTGGTGGTTGAACATCATTTCCCCCATAAATGGAAAACCCAGGGAAGGAATGTCAGTTAGGCGGCTCATCTGTAGGTCCTTTCTGAAGCGCGATTGCATCTGACTGAGGTTCACGTCTGATCAGAGACTGCATTCACAGTCTGTCAGAAAGCATGTAGGCGTAATGCCTTCAATGCAGCCACCCAAACACGCTTCTGGATTTTTGGTTCTGAGTATATAGGAGTCTTCCTCATATTTTGTTGGGGTCAATGGTTGAGCTGAGCTCCCGATTTGTAAAGATTTAACGAAGTCTTTGGTTCTCTGGTTATTTACCTGTATTTGAGACTTCTTGTTTAATGTAAGTTAGTTCCCTTTCATATCTCTATAATAGTTTTGTTAAGACACTCGGGTATGGATGATCCAGTCGAGGGTAGTTGTGTTCTTGTTATGTAGGTTTGATCACATTGGCATCGCGACCAGTTTTAATCAGTTTCTTGTGATTGTTTTTCCCATAACACTAAATGGCTCGGGCATGGATGATCCAGTTGGGTTGTTATTATTGAATTATGATGTATGTTTGATTTCATTTCAGTAATAAATTCATTCAGTTCCTTGAAATCCTAAACCAAGAGGATCTTGCCTTCATATTTTTTCCTCTTTAAGTTGCTGGATGATCGGATGTCCATAACATACTTCTTCATTCTTCTCAAATTTCTCCCCCCTACTCACCCTTTCTACAACTTACTGACTCAAGTTATATTGAGACCTCACTTGCCTGTGCATTCCAACCCAATTGTCTGAGTTAAAGCGATATAATCTTGGGACTGCATCCATTAGACCATCCTTTAAACTATTCACTGTGATATACAGACTGATGGGTATTGGGCTTACCTTTGCAGCAATCCAGAGGTGACCTCCATGGGATTGAACGATAAAGCTTACTAGTTCTAAAGGTGCATCAGGACAGATTACATCAAAGATTGCAACTGTGCACCTGACGACTCCACTGTGGTGACTCCATTGAGACAACTCCACTGTTTCATCTATGGATTCCAGGGGTAGACACATGAGGTCCACTCCACAACTGCCTTTAGCAACACTTGAAGCTGATCCAGAGAAAATTATCAGAAGACAAAGGACCCTTGAAGAGGGCACTTCTACTACTGAACCAGACGATTCTGGTAATTTTCATTCTTCTCCTATAACATCTATAGTAGTTGTTTCTCACTTTCCTATTACACCATCTGCTGGAGCTTCTAGAAATTTAAATTTTGGGAGTGTTCCTACTGATTTCCCCTCTCCCAATTTCACTACTCCTCTTCCTGTTAAAGTTGTTGGTTTTGCAGAGAGGTAAACTCTGTTCCCTCGAGCCCTGAGGCCTTTTCTCCATATCCTCAGTTGTTTCCCTTTGTTCCCAGAAGAACACCCCCAATCTCCCCTATCCAAACTCCATCCCCTCTTGGTTCTCCTCCTATTCACACTCCAATGGTAGGAGATAACCCCCCCATAAATAGAATGGATGCTATAGTAGCTTCCATATACGCCCCTTTCATTTTGACTCAGCCTCTTAATTCCCTCCCAGTCAGTGGCTACCTTAAGCAGTTGATCCGAAATCGGATTCAGAAGCCTGTCAGGGCATGAAAAATGCTCAAAAATGAAAGTGCTCGGAATCCGATGAAACAAACACCATTGCGTCTGGCTCGTCTTCCCAATTCTTGAGGTATATTTACTTTGTCAAACGGGCTCTGTATGCGAAAGTTATCGCGTTCTGATCGGAAGCCCAAACAGGTAAAAAGTCAAAGGTCAACTGGTCAAAAAGTCAACGCTGACATCAACATGTTGACTGTGCAGTAGATGACGTGGCACTCTCTAGCTGATGGTGATTGGGCATGTTTGCTGACAGGGCAGACATGTGGCAGGAAACTGGACCAGTCAATGGTTGACAAGTGGCATTTGTCCGTCGAATGGGAAAGTGCCACGTGGCACCCAGTCATCAGTCAATGTGATATGTTTCAAAAAATAAAAGTTTTGGGGTCCCTGGGTTTTGAACCCATGACCAACCACTAACCCTAAGCGCCTTCACAATAGTCCTATAACCAATGTGCCACATTATTTTTTATGTTATAAAACCCACAATATTAATTATATTGTATGGTATTATGCGCATAAAGGAGGAGAGGGGCCAGCGCTTAGCCCTTTGGGCTAAGCGCTTGGCCATATAGAGTCCATATAACCTTTCCAAAGGAGCGCGTGCCCAAGACTAAGGGGATAAGCCCGAATTTAACCAATTTATGGTTATAAAGTGGGTTTTTCCAACCACTTTTGGGTTTAATTAATGTTTAACTCATTTTTAATGTAATTAACTCATTTTTGGGAGTTATTGGGCATTTTTAGAGCCTAAATTCGTGGAGGAAGTTGGAGATGGATAACCAAATTCCCAACTAATTAACCAAGGCCATTTTGAGGCCAAAGGGACAGCTTTTGGAGAGAAATTCAGAGCAAAGATGCTAAGGCAAGCCAAGTCAAAGCCAGTTTGAGGCAGGGAAGCTGTTGAGGAGGAGATGCTGTCGGACGATTTCTGAGAGCTCCGGACATCCGTTTCGCGTGCCGTAAGTTGTGCAAGATTCTAGAGATCTGGGCGAACATGACCAGATCAGTTTGGAAGCCATTCGACATTGTAATGATGTACCATTAAGATTTCGAAAATAAATAAAGAAGCCTCCCCCACAGAGAAAAGGCCCGGAGACGTAGGCAAAGTTGTGCCGAACTCCGTTATCAACCTGTGTATTATGGTTTGCTGCTTTTCATTGCATTTCAGATTTGCATATATGTCTATGGCTGTATAATTCA
>SNQJ01S0018527.1:41222-106288 GCA_010110895.2 Picea sitchensis
CCGTTATCAACCTGTGTATTATGGTTTGTTGCTTTTCATTGCATTTCAGATTTGCATATATGTCTATGGCTGTATAATTCATTCTCTTTTCTCGTTCTTTCGTTAAGTTTTCCCAATGGTCAATTAATGCATGCAAATAAAAACTCAACCATAAGTCATTCGAAAAATCCTGACGGATCAGCAGCTGCCTAAGTTCACAGGGGAGGGAGATATCACTGCAGAGGAACACCTTCTAGCTTTTTATAGTTATGCTGATAATTATGTCATATTAAATGAATATGTGTGGATGAGGTTTTTTGTCCACAGTCTTGATGGTGAAGCCAGAAAGTGGTTCAGGGCCCTGACCCCTGGATTTATTGATGGGATTGAGGCTTTAGATGATATCTTCTTGAGACAATGGGGGGATAAAAAGGAATTCATGTATTATATCATAGAGTTTGGGTTCCTAAAGAGAAAAGAGGGAGAGTCTGTATCTGACTTCTCCAAAAGATTCAACATAATGTACAATAAGATCCCTGCTGAGATAAATCCTACCGAGGCCTCTGCCAAAATTACCTATGCTAGTGCTTTTGATCCCGATTTCTACCTCTTTTTAAGGGAGATAAGAGATACTTCCTTGGCTCATATGAAAGATGAATCCTTGGAAGTAGATTCTAATATATTGGCAGTGAATTGACTCGGGAATAAGGCTGATAGAGATAGGGGAAGAGGAATATCTGAAGTCTCAACCTCCAGTTCTCCCCCCCCCCCTTCAAATGGATGAAGTAACCAAGTTACTAAAATCACTTTTAGCCAGAATGGAAAAGTTGGAGTTAGAGGGGAAGAAAACATATAAAAATCCTCAAAATTTTGATAACAGAGGAAACTTCAATAGGCTGAATAACAATGCTCCTCAGATTATGCAAAGAGATCCTCGAAACATAGATATGGACGATCAGAAAATCCAGACCCCTCTTAAAAATAACCTTGTTATAGATGAGGGTGGAGAGGAAGAAGACCTTGATCTAGAAATTCACTATCTTGAAGATACATCCTCTTCTCCTCACTTAACTCAATCAACATATGAGGAGTCTCTCATGTAAAACCCATCAAACGAGAGGGGATAAGGCCAACGACAACCTAAATAGATACAACCTCAGGTCCAAAAAGAAAGGAGGAAATCCTATTGTTCATGAGCAGCCTACTAAAGAAGAAAATCTTGCCAATGATGTAGAAAGCAACAACAAGGAGAAGAAAACAAAGAACCTCCCACTAGTAGTCAAAGGTCCCATCCCACAGGTAAGATAAATTCTCAAGCCCCCCTCCTATTTTAACTTTGAGCATGAAATTTAGAAGATTAAGATTCCTATCCCCCTTTCAGAGCTGGTAAAGCATGAGGACTTTAGGAGATCCCTATCTAAGTTGTTGTTTCCTGAACCCTTGAATCATCTCACAGACTCAATCAATTTGCAAGACGAAAAACTAACAGTCATCTTAGGTCCCATGGTGGAATATAGAGATGATTCGTCCCCTCCCTTCTACACATCATTGAACATACATGATAAGGTGCTGCATAATTGTCTAATGGATTCAGGAGCCTCTCATAATATCATGCCCAAAACTGTCATGGAAGAACTAGGACTGGAAGTCACCAAAGCATACCATGATTTGTATTCTTTTTATTCAAGGAGGGTGCAATGTCTTGGGGTCATCAAAGATCTGGTTGTGACCTTGTTTCATCTACCCATGAAAAGTGTAGTCATGGATATTGTAATGGCTGATGTTCCCCAAAGTTTGGCATATTATTTTCAAGATCTTGGATAAAAAGGCTTGGGGGAACATTGCAGATGGAACTCACATATGCTATTATTCCCTTGTTTGGGGGGGAGCATAGAAGAATCTACAGAGAAGCCCAGTTGGCCTACATTATCAATGATGAGGCAGACCCAACCAATCATCCTATCTTTTCCCTTGATATTGATTTGGGATCCAACTTGTTGCAACTCACTGATGTCCCTTAACCTCCTCTTGAAATCAGAAAGCAGTCCGTTAATCTTTGTGAAGATTATCCTCTGATTACCTCTGTTTGGAAAATGTTCTTTGATGGAAGCTCTTCTAGAGAAGATGTTGGTGTTGGATTAGTCCTTGTTTCACCTATTCAAGAAATTATATCTCTGTCCTACAAGTTATAATTTGAATCTTCCAATAATGTGGCAAAATATGAAGCTCTTGTTTTGTGTTTGAGGGCTGCAAAGGATATGGGGATCGAAGAGATAACAATGTTTGGAGATGTTGATTTGATTGTCCAGCAGATTAGAAATATTTATCAGTACAAACACCCTCGGCTTAGAAGTTACAGAAATGAAGTATGGGACCTCATTGACATTTTTTTCTTGGCTTTCAACATTTCATTTATTCCAAGAGAAGAGAATGTCATGGCTGACTCTTTGGCTGTTTCAGCAAGCAATTTCAGAGTTCCTCTTCCACCCAAAGTTTGTCAAGTTGTCTAATATCTTGTCAAAGGAGAAGAGGGCTACGTATACTGAGTTATTAAGAGAATTTTCTGATGTGTTTTCCTGGACCTATGAAGACCTCAAAACATATGACATAGCTTCCATCGAGCATAAGATCCCATTGAAAGAGGAGGCCAAACCATTTAGGCATAAGTTAAGATAGATAAATCCTATGTTACTACCTATTATGGAAAGGGAGGTGAAGAAGATTTTGGATGCTTAGATTATTGCTCCTTTGCGATATTCTGAGTGGGTGACCAATGTGGTCCTAGTGAGAAAGAAGAGTGGAGAAATCAGACTCTGTGTCGATTTCATGAACCTGAATAGAAGCTCCAAGAAGGACAACTACACGTTGCCAAAGATGGAACACACATTATAGAGGGTAACAGGTGCATCCAGGATTTCCATGATTGATGGCTTTTCTGGTTACAATCAAATATCCATTCTACCTTAATATAGAGAAAATACAACCTTCACCACTCCATGGGGCACATTCATGTATGCAAAAATGCGCTTTGGATTAATGAACGCAGGAGCAACCTTTCAACGAGCTATGGACATTGCCTTCATTAGGGAGAAATAAAAAAATTTAGTCATATACCTAGATGACATTACTGTTTTCTACAAATCTAATAAAGAACACTGTTGTCATCTAGGAAGGGTCCTCTTTAAATGAAGAAGATTTGGTCTCTCCTTAAATCCCAAGAAGTCATTGTTTTCCATTAAAGAAGGGAAATTGTTGGGACACATAGTATCAGCTGAGGGGGTCAGAATTGATTCCAGCAAGGTGGAATCTATTCAAACCTCATGACTTCCCAAATCCAAGAAGGAAGTCCAGTCTTTCCTGGGAAAAATCAATTTTCTGAGAAGGTTTGTTTCAAATCTTGTTGAATTGGTGAAGCATATCACAACCATGCTCAGGAAGGGGAATGAAGTAAAATGGACTGCTGAGTCCAGAAATTCTTTCAACCAAATCATGAAGGCACTGATTGAGGCACTAGTGCTTGTCAGTCTTGACTACTCCAAGAATTTCTTAATCTTTTCCTTTGCCTCATTTGACACAGTGGCGGTTGTTTAATTGCAGAAAAACACTGAAGGGATGGAGCAACCTATTTCATTTCTCAGTAGAGCACTAAGAGATGCAAAGGTGAAATATGAAATCATGGAAAAAAATGCCTATGCATTGGTGAAAGCCCTTAAGGCTTTCATAATCTATGTTCTTCATTCAAGGGTTATTTCATATGTCCCTTTAGCCACTATGAAGGACACTCTCATTCAACCTAACATAGATGGAAGAAGGAGTAAGTGGATTGCCCAAATCCTTGAGTTTGATCTAGAAATAAATCCCACCAAATTAGTTAAAGGACAATGTTTAACCAAGCTGTTGGCTGAATCTAATTGTAAATCCTTGGGGGTTAAATCCATAAACACTTTTTCAGAAAGTCAGCAAGCTGAGTTGTCTGATAGAAACCCACAGAATATCCCTCCACTGGTAGAATGCACCTGGTACAAAAACATTATATTTTTTCTGCAGGAGTTAAGGCCTCCATATGGAATGGGGAAGAACAAGGAAAGAACTTTGAATCTGAAAGCAATCAAGTACTCCCTTATTGACTAGGTCTTGTACTGGAGAGACCCTCTAGGAGTGCTTCTGAGATGTCTAGACCCACAGGAAGCCCAAAGGATTATGTTTGGCTTTCATGACAGCCTGTGTGGTGGACATCACTTTTGGAGAACCATGACCTATAAAATCCTCAGGGTTGGGTACTTCTATCCTAGCCTATTCACTGATGTCTACACAAAGATCAGGGCCTGTATCAAATGTCAAAAATTCTCTAGGAAACAACATCTCAAGTCTCTTCCATTGAAACCTGTGGTAGCTTCAGGACCCTTCCAACAGTGGGGGCTAGACTTCATCAGGGAAATTCATCCTACTTCAAGTGGTCAACACAGGTGGATCTTAACTACAACAGACTATTTCAACAAGTGGATAGAATCTATTCCCACGAGGAGTGCTTCTCACAAAGTGATCATTGGTTTTCTCGAAGATATTATGGCAAGGTTTGGTTGTATGAACAAAATCATGACTGATAATGCTGCATCCTTCAATTCTGAACCACTGTTCAAGTTCTGTGAGTAGTTTGGGATTTCATTGATCCACTCTACCCCCTACTACCCTCAAGGAAATGGATTAGCAGAGTCCTCTAATAAGAGCCTGATAAAGATCATCAAAAGACTGCTAGAGGAAAACAAGGAAGCATGGGATTCAAAGCTCAAATTCTCTTTGTGGGATGATCGAGTGACAACAAAAATGTCCCCGGGTATCTCTCCTTTCCAACTTGTATATGGGACCAAAGCAGTTTTTCCTGCCCAACTCGCCCTGCCTGTGGAAAAATTCTTTCAGGTTACCAAGGAGAACCTAATAATATGATCAGGAGAATTCATCAACTGATAGAATTCCAACTGACTAGAGATCATGAGATGGGTAAAGTGCATGACCGTCAACATAGGATCAAGCAATCTTTTGATAGGAAGAGTAGAAGAGAATATTTCCAGTTGGGAGATCTAGTACTTAAGTGGGATATGCCCAGGCAGGATAGAGGCAAACATGGAAAATTTGAATCCCTTTGGATCGGTCCCTTCAAGATTTCTAAAGGATTTCCAAACAACACTTACAGGTTGTAGAACTTAGAGCATGGCGAATTTCTTGGTGGCCCTGTAAATGGGCACTTACTGAAAACATTTTTTGTTTGAGGCCGCAGTCGGCATCCTGCCATTGTAAATACCATTCTGTTTTTATTTATTTTGTTTTCTAGTGGGAGACTCCAACCCAATAGTAAGGTACTGAAACTGCAAAAAAGTTCTTGGCTTCTCACAGGGAGCAAGCCATCCCCCATGGAGCCTAAATCTATCACATTTATTTGTAAAAGCAGGGTGTTTCCATAGGAAGTGGAATTTTTGGCAGAGGATTCGAAGGAAGCGGGTAAAAAACCCACATTTGGCTTCTATCCTAAGTCGGATGGCTGATGTGGCATTTTGGCACAAGTGATAAAGCGCACAAAAATCTGGGCAACTGAGATCTGTGTACCTCAGATCGATGATAGTTGACCATATCAGGGCCTCAACATGCATGGACGATAAAATTTGTAGGGTGGGTCGGGGATGAAAACATGGTTTTGAGGAGGTGCAACATGTCAGTCAGAGACACACATCGGGCCCAAAAGCGGGGAAGAATCAAACCACTTTTCGTGGCCCTGATATGCATATGTGCATATAAATCCCTATCCCGGGGCAACAAGTGGCCACTCCCCTATCACGTTCTCTCCCTCACACTTGTCCTCCACTCACCGTCCAACCGACACCTGTCCCCTCATCATCTCCCGTCACCTGTGCCACCTCACTCTACATCACCTCCATTCCATTACACCTCAACTCCCACTTGTGTGGTCCCCGCGCTATCCTCAGTCTCCTCTTCCCATCCATGACTGTCTACCTGGATATCCCCTGTCCACTATTGCATATTGAGCATGCCAATCACTTTGTCAGCAGCCATGTCCGCTATCAGGATTCCCCGCAAGCATCCGACTCAGACCCAGATGGCATAATACTGAGGGCGCCATGTCCTACAGGTTCAGAGTTGACTTAGGCCTTATTGCATCTGACTGAGGTTCACTTTTGACCAGAGACTGCATGCACAGTCTGTCAGAAAGCATGCAGACGTAATTCCCTCAATGCAGCCACCCAAGCATGCTTCTGGGTTTTTGGGTCTGAGTATATAAGAGTCTTCCTCATATTTTGTTGGGGTTGATGGTTGAGCTAAGATCCTGATTTGTAAATATTTAATGAAGTCTTTGGATCTCTGGTTATTTACCTATATTTGAGACTTCTTGTTTAATGTAAGTCAGTTCCCTTTCATCTCTCTGTAACATCTGTGTTAAGACACTCGGGCATGGATGATCTAGTAGAGGGTAGTTGTTCTCTTATGATGTAGGTTTGATCACAGTGGCATCACGACCAATTTTAATCAGTTTCTTGTGATTGTTTTTCCCCTAATGCTAAATGACCTAGGCATGGATGATCCAGTAGGGTTGTTGTTATTGAATTGTGATGTATGTTTGATTTACGTTCAATAATAAATTCATTCAGTTCCTTGAAATCCTGAACCAAGAGGATCTTGCCTTCAAAGTTTTTCCTCTTTACGCTGTTGGAAGACTGGATGTCCATAGCAGACTTCTTCATTCTTCTCAAAGTTCTTCTCCCTACTCACCCTTGCTACAACTTACTGACTAAAGTTAGATTGAGACCTCAATTGCCTGTGCATTCCAACCCATTTTTCTGAGTTAATGTGATATAATCTTGAGACTCCATCCATCTTGGGTTACTTCTGCAACAATCCAGAGGTGACTTCCAGTGCTAACAGGTGGGACCCCCTTAAAATATTGAAGATCATATCTGTTCATTTTTTCATGTTATGATGATGTGCGGCATGGCTTACACGGTTGATGAGATGTTGTTGTTATTGGTCATGATTTGAGCTTATGAAGTGTTGATTCCTTATGTTACTACAACCTATGCTATTCATTAATATCATTTCTATCTGTTCTTATCACACCTACACAACTAACATGTTATTGAAATTACATGAAGGGAAGTTTTCAGAAAGGCAAAAATACTACAACATATGCAAAGAAAAGGGATCCAATTTTTCAATACTACATGCGAACAATTGGAAGGAAATGAGAAACAATTGCAAAAGGGAAGAATTTAAAGCTATCCTATAAACTATACTACATGCATGAAAGACTTAACGATTATTGTTAAATCCTAGCTAGCTAGTAAATGGTTATGCAATTCTGATTGAGTTATATTGTTGATACGCATATGGTATGAAATGTTGGTGGCACATTTGGCAAGGTAATAATGCAATTGGTTATGCAAATTGTTGAATTATATGGAACTTGGGAATTATGTTATGGCATAAGTTAGAAAGGTGATATGGCCACGCTGTTGGTTTTAATGGGTGATGGTCTCGATACATGGGTTGATTGATAGTGTTAATGAATAACTCGTTGGGATGTACTGATGAATTAATGCATTGTGGGTGGAGGCAACATGCATTTATTACACGTCACCTTTACTCCTCCTGTTAGCCACCACCCGAGTTGGGCTATTGTTCGATCTTACTGATGCGGTTATGCTCCAAATTCTTAGCAGAGAAGAACCACTTAGCCAACTCGCGTTTTAAGGAATTCAATTACAGGTATGTTCTTTTTTTGGCCATTCGTGAATCTGCTTTGGTTATGAAATGATTACTGGCTCAGGTGTATTGGTTTTTGTTTTCCTAAGTGTTTCAATTGTGTGAAATTGTGTTCTCGGAATGAAGAGTGGATGGTTCTACCTATAATAATATTGAATTCATGGAAGTTATTGGTCATCGTGGGTGGTAGCTCTCTGTTATCCTTGTTGGTTTAGTTGGAAGGTTTTTGTTTGGTCTTAAGTGGATGGTTGTCTTCACGCATTTGTTACTAAATCCAGTATTTGTCTTTTATGGGTCTAATGGTTGAAGGCATTCTACGTCACTGTGTTTTGTTCATTTGGGCATTCGCTGATTTCACCACTAAGGGTCATGAAATGGGTTTCCCTATTCTTACTCGACCCTGCATTCACCTCTGTGTTGTGGTTGTTTGATCAGAGAGCACGAGGGTTATACCCCACATGCGTTAAATAACATTGCCAGGCCAAAATTAGAGCCTCACCTTCTGTTATGGATTTTTTACCCATCCACGAATGAATCATGGCTCTTTCTGTGTGTATACCATTGGCCTTGAAGGTTTCACCATTACGAGGAGTTGGCTCTGTTCCCCTTGTGTTGTCTAAAGAGAAGACCATTAGATCTCTAATCTGGAGTTTTATAGAGAATATTGTCGGGCATGTCAAGTTGCTATGGGTTATTGTGGATTGAATGTATGGTCAATTACTTTGAATACAAACTCACCCAGTTGGTCATATGGCCATCATGTTGGTTTGGCATTTAGTTACCACCTCTGTGATAATAATGACAAACCTTGCTTTGTTATTGGCACCACTCAAATTACACAGTCGCACAAATTATGATTAATAACTCAGTATTTTTTAATGGAGAGGGTCGATGCCCCAATTCGAATCGATGCATGGGTATGCGTTGTTGTCACAACTTGTTAGGTCAATTAATTTACAACAATGAAAAAATGGTTGGTTGGTACACAATCATTGGTATTTTTTCACTAAGGATTGTTTGGATGTTTAGCTAGCATTGGTTACAAGTGCTTGATGATTGCTCATGCATGACGTGTTGTGTGTTTGGTGTTTTGCACAATGAAATAATGGTCATGGTAACTGTGGTTTTCTTTGGGGCTGAATGATTATGGAACCAGATGACTGTAGAAACTATATCCACTGTATCCTTATGATTGTTCGATTGTATAAGCCTGAATTTTCACAGCATAGTTGATTATAGTTGGACTAAATCGAAGTAACACTGTGTTATTAATGACTCGGCATGATGGATTGAGTTATTACTGTGACTGTGTGTTTGATTTTTTTAAATGGAGATATTGCATCGTAGTGTTTTGGTGACTGCACACTGTGTATAACATGGATAGCTTGGGTTTCAAAGAGTTTTAAGCATGCTTATTTGTTGCAATCAATCATTTCATTAAGAAGGGCATGTTGTCGAGACCTCATTGTGTTGGAGGGATCGCTCATCTTTTTAAGTCACATCGATTTTTTTTTTTTTTACAGTGGAAAAATTACATTGCCTGGGTAAATTACCCTGTGCATAGCTTGTGTCTAAAGGGTGGTTGTTGGTCATATGTTTAAATATCAATTTGGATTTTGCAATTTAATCCAGATTATTGGGTTTAATTACTATATATATGTTTAACGAATATTAGTGCATTTAAATGATAGGCCCGATTGCAGTGATAGTGTGACTTCATTGTTAATTTTGGAAACATGAATTTGAGTATATTTTTTGATTGAAGTAATGTATGGGCAGTGGTTGATTTTGATGGTTAATAGAGTGGAATGGCTACTGTTTGGAAATTGATATAAGATGCAAGGAAAGGAACAAAATCCTCTTTACAGATTGTGTGGAATGCATACTGTCTTGTGATGGCACTATGTTGGATATTTGATTATGAACAATGAACTAGTTAAATGCACATAAATTGTTATTTGGTCACAATGATTGTGGTTGGTGCATCCTTTTTTTGCAGAAAGTTTATGGATCACTTAATTAATTTCATGAACAATAATCATTCTTCTTCCCTTCCATTATTTCATTTTCCGCTAATTACAAACACCATCACCTCCCATATTCATTTTTCCACTCCATGTTCTGAGATTAATTACAGTCAAGAGAATTTCGGTGTTAAAGCAGTTGAAAGTGGTAGCGTCTTGCGTGGATTACAGTGATGTTTTATTGGTTTTCTTTGCAGTTGATTGTTTTTGTCATTGAGAAATTACCATGTTCTTTTCCCCCTCATTGCATCATGTTTCTCTCAATACAAGCCCCTCACATATCCCAAAACCCTTTTTTCACCCCCTGCTCATTGATTAACAGTAAAAAAAATTGTATGGATTGGATTGCCTGAGTCTGATACATTGTTGAGCCAAATATGTTTCATATTTTTAAGAGTTGTCATGTATATTTATTTAAAAGACTATTTTCTAATCAATCTTGCATGCAGGATGATTTTTTTCAGTCGAGGTAGCCATGGCTGAGGAAACAGAGGTAGAGGTAACTGGAACCGAGGCCCAAGAAGTCCCAGGTTCTCCATACATTTTGACGTTGATTCACAAAATCTCGACCAATTGTTTCATGCCAGATTTCTCAATTAGATTGGGCAGGGAATAGTCCACCCTAGGCTTGAGAGGCCTCTTTTCCAAGCCCCGCAAGCTCCTAGTATCCTCGTACCTCCTCATGTCTCATTGCAACTTGAGGTCCTAGAAAATGATGGATGGCAGGAGATTGTCCACCCAACAGTCTCCCAACATCGTCGCTAGCCCAACTTTTCCTTGTTTTCTCCTCCGCCTATTAACCCCATTCTCCAAGCTACCCCTGACCATTCGCCATTGCAATCCTCCCATGCTAGCAAGAGATTAAAAACTGAGGCCCACCATGCCCTTGATAAAGGAAAACCACTACTGCCCTTTCCTCACCCTCAAATGGCTCTGACAAATCCATGTCTTCCCAGATGCATTTGAGGGACGATTGTTCCCACGTGATCAATGAGATTAGGCCTAAAGGCTATGCACAGCCAAAGGAAAATTCAGGAAAATCAAGAGGTGACAGTAGCAATCAAGGAAAGGTTGCATCACAGACTAGGAAACATGGCTTTTGAGTTTTATTTTATCTATTGTTTTATGACAATTGACTTCAGGGATCTTTGGAAAACATGTTTTATTTTGGATATATGAGTATTATTTTTGAAATAATTTCAATTTTCATAAGCTAAAATTGCCAAAAGTGAATATGTTGATGGGAGGCACAAGGATGTGTGTTTTGCTTAACTAAAGGTTATGCCATGATTGTTAGAATTTTTATGTACTAAAGGGAGTCACAAGGGGTCCCACCTACTAGTTATTATTTATTTATGACCCTTATTTTAATTATTACTCTTCCCCCTAACTAAAGTTAGTTGAGTCTTTTAATTAACCTAACTAATGAGTTGGTTCAACTACTTCAACCAATTCTAATTTGTTATAAGAAAAAGGAAAGGGAGGAGCAAGAGGAGGATAGAAGATGAAGCATACTAAGGTTTTCTCTTTGAGTTTATGTTGATATAGTTCAATTTTCATTCATTAATTGATTCATCACAAGCCTAATTCTCCTTTATGATAGCAGGGTCTTATTGTAGACAACAATATTCAGGGATGAATCACATCATTCAAACACTTGTTTTTGAGACGTGTTGATCTATCTTTGATAGTCTGTGTAGGATTCTCTGTTTGTGAATTAGTTTTCATGACTGACAAAGGCTATTGTGCAAAGTTAAGTGGGAAAGAATCTCTGGCAAGCTGATCCATCTTTTAGAGTTCAGTTTTGGTTTTTTGTCAGAGGTCCTTTTGTATGTTCCATTGAGGATGTCTAAGTTTGACTTTGGTCCAAAATTTTTGTATGAGATTTTGTAAATAAAATGACTCTTTGGTGAATTTGAATGAAATAAATGATTTCTTTATGTCTCATCTGTCTTTATTACCATCTCGGTGAATTTTATTCTATCTTTACATTGATTTCAGCAACTGATATGTTCAAAAAATTAGATAAAAGGTGAATTTCCAGCAAGATTTTTGTTGATAAAAGACCATCCTAAGCACTTGTAATTAATACTTGTGAGTTAGGATTGTACTTTTGTTGGCTATAAACATAGGGTGATATTCCTGTCTAATTTTCTCTAGCCAAGCATAACTTGAAAATGCTTGATTAAGATCATTTCATATCTTTTCCTCAACATTTATTTGGCGACCATATTGGGGAGATCTTCGATATCTCTCTAGTTAACTTTTTATACTCGATTTTCATTGATACATCTTTCTTTTTTTGAAATTGATTCTTTGACTATTTTTCTATTAATGATTGTTCCTGTTGCAAGGTAGCCCAATATTGAGCACGGTCTTCGAGACCAGACCAACATTGCTTTGAACATGTTTAACACCATTCTAGACACTGCCAATACCCGTGATGAAATTAACCATTCTTGGGCATGAATTGAATGAGATATTAATGCTCAAGAACAATTGGAGGCTAGACATAGACAACCCAGAAATCAACAGTAACCCTTTGTTTCTTCAAGTTTTCACCTTTCTTTCATGTCCTTAGACTCTCGTGCTTCTAGAAGAAGAAGAGGCTTGTCACCTAAAATCAATCCTATTGCTGAAATAGGAAGAAGAAATGTTGTGTTATCTGTCCAACAAAGTACTCTAAGGAGGACTTTATCTGATTCATCCAACTCGTCTTTCTCTCCCTCACCTATCACCCACAGAATGGCATCTAGTGGAGGCTCTGGTGGCACTGGAAGTGATTCATCTTCTCAATATTCATATTCATTAGTGATTGGTAGATTATATAGCCACCATATCCCTGTCCAATCTACCACAAATCCCACCAAAGTCATCAAAAAGTATGGAATTTTTTAGTTCGAAGAAGATTCCACAACCACACTGTGGCATGTGTCCTCTCCTCTTAACCTAGCACCTTCTACTCTCCCACTTCCTAAGTTTAAAGAGAATTTGCCTAAGTTTTCAGGAAATAACACTATTAGTACCAATGAACACTTGATGGCATTTTCTAATGCTTGTCATAATATAGGGGCCAACGACAACGATACTTGCATGCACATATTCGTCAATTCCTTGGAAGGAAAGGCTGCGGCCGATTTCTTTAACCTTCCTCCTAAGATTATGTCTACTTGGGAGGAGTTGATTTATTGGTTCCAATCTACTTATGGGAAATCTAAAATCCCTACTGAGAAGTTAAGGGACTACAATAACGTCACTTATAAAGATGGTGATACCATCAAATATTTCAACTTGTGTTTCACCAAGTTATACAATCAAATCCCCGAACTTATCCGCCCCCAGAACCAAGACGCTTTCATGTATTACTACAATGCATTTCCTTCTCCCTACCATCATAGGCTTGAGGAAAAATCCACTGATAATCTCATTTCCGCTCTACATACTTGCTCAGAGTATGAAGAACAAATTGAAAGAACTGGTCTTCCCCAGGGAGAATAGGTTAGATAGACAAACATGTCAGCTCTCTTACAACTAGTACATGCTATGAAAAATCATATGATAGCATTTGAGAAGAAGGGTATTGTCTCCCCTCTCACCCCTGGAGCTTCATCCTTTTCTGCACCCCCTTTTAGAAATCCAGTTGAAAACAATTTTCAACCTAAAGCTATCCTGCCTCGGAGTTCGTGTAACTTTTGCGAGGAGTGTTGGCCCTTGACCAAGTTTTGAGGATCCTTGGATGTTTGACCTATTTTTGGGACTTCGACAGGCTATCGAAGGCGAAGCACAAGATGAAGTGGATATTGTGAGATATTGACCCCTTTTGGGATTCAAGATTATGTAATGGGTATGGGAATGTCGACCCATGGATTTACCCATGTTTAGGCCTATTTTGTATGTATAAATAGATGCTAAGGTGATGTAGCGAGTATGAATGGCTAAGTTGTAGAGTTGGATCTATGTGATCAAGAGTTGTAAGTGATTTGGTGCAAACTATGTGAGACTTTCAAAGCTAAGTGAAAGTCATTCTAAGAGACTGTGGAAGGCTGTGTGATTAGATCTACTTGGGGAAGGAGGATCTAGCGAGCTGCACAGATCCCCTGTCCTCTGCAGAGTAGGGGTTTTGAGGTTCTGTTCATGTAACTGATTGAAGAAGCTAATCAATAAGACAAAGAATTGGTGGACGTAGCCCTAGGGTGGGGGTGAACCACGTACATGTTGTGTTGCTATTCTTTGTGTGATGTATTGATGTGTTTATATGTTAATGTGCTTAGTGATTCAATATAGATGAATGGTAGATAGATATGTTAATGCTATGTGCTTAATACTATGGATCTGACCTATGTGGATATGCTTAGTTCTTAAATACCTTAGATCTGAATGAATACTGTGATACTCTGTAATTAGGGTTTAACTGCATTGTAACTAAGACTGGATATTTATGAATGTTAACTGCTGAGTGCTCTGTCAAGTGTTATAATCATAGATCTGTTTCCTAGCTAAGGTTGTAGACATCTGAGTCCTACAACCACCGTTGCCTCTACCTCGGGTGAGATTTCATCTGCTTCGGAGGTGTTGCTGAAAGGGACGGTAGTTAGGGTTTTGTTGGTGTGTTGTTGTAGTGTTGAACCTCTGGTCTACCCCTGTGCCAACAAATGGTTCCGTTGCTGGGACTTGAAACTGCGATTGTTGGGAATTGAGGAAAAAGAAGCTTTGTGAAAAGATCTAAACTGAAATTGTGAAAGATCTATGTGTAGATATGTCACTCTAGTGCGCAATATTCTACTTGATCTATGAAGCTCTGTGCCAAGAAGGGTCAGATATGAAGAAAAGAGGTAAGATCTGGAAGACCTATGCTCTAATAAAGGTAAGAATAACAATTTTTTTATATCTGGAAGCTTTGTGATCTGCCAGAGATAAGATTAGTGGATTTTTTTTTTTCTGAAGTATGGATCTAGGTATGTTTGATAAGATTTTTCCTAGCTTGAAAACTAGGGCACTGATAGAAGAAAGAAGATTTGATATGAGTAGATCTGATAAGAATAATGAAATATATGTTATACCTATGCATAGAGAGAATGTTTGGACTAACAAATGGATGCAGGATCCTAGAAAGAATTTTTTGCAGGTTAGCTACCATGATCCTAGCGTGCAGTAAAGGAGAGGTTGGGGATCATTTAAGAGAAATAGAGGATTAACTCTTTGTTACAGTTGCAGAAAACCAGGACATCTTGCTAAGGAATTCCCTGGAAAAAGACCTAGTTGCCTTTGTTGCAAAGCTATGGACCATGAAGTTTTAGATTTCCCTGGAATGATTGCTAATGTTGAAAGGATGAATATGAGACAAAAATACCATAATAAAGGTCAATCAACTAAGATTATGGCAGAACCCTAGAAAGAATCAAAGAAAGTATTGTTACAGATGAAAGAAACCCTGAATGACCACCGACATATCAACTTATCATATATATTCAAAGACAAAGCATGCATTGAAGTAAGAATAGGAGACTTCGACATTGATTGTGTTTTGGATGAGGAAACACAGGTAAATATAATGACAGAAAGAACTTGGGAAATTCTAGGAAATCTTGCTATGATTCCTTCATTGGGAGGAATAAGATAATTCAGAGGAAAGATGATAACCCTATGTGGAACACTTAACCAGATATCTATGAGTTCCAATGGAGCTTCGACAAAGGAATAATTTGAAGTTGTTAAATTTATTGAGAAGAACGCTCCATTTTTTATGTTACTAGGAAAACCTTGGATTGAAGGAGATCAGGCCAGAAGAAAAGAAGAAGAAATATTAGAGAAAAAGAAGCAAGAGTTAAAAGATTTCATGACTAGGAGGATCACACACTTGATTGAAGAACAGGAGAACTGAGTGAAGCTACTTAAAACTAGAGACTTGGATGTAGATGTGGGAAGAACACAAGAATATTTGAAGAAGACTGAAGTACCTATTCTAGATACAGAAGAAGTATTATCCCTGATTTCTAGGCAAGAATCTCACCAGTGTGAAGCTACATTGCCGAAAGAAGATAAGAATCAGAATGGAAAAAGGAATACAGAGACAAAGCTCATTGGAAAGAAGGCTAGAAAACTAAGTAATAAGAGAGTTAAGATCGAAAATTTACATAAGGTTCTAGAGGGAACTTCGCAGAAGGAAAATTTGCAAAATTGGAACTTCGTCAGGATATCAGAACAACATCACATGGCACTTCACCATGGCGATGCAATATAGCCATTAGGGATAGTATAACCATTAGATCGATGTCCCAAATGGGTAGAAATGCATTTACGATCAAACATTTCTCCACTAGACCGTTGGGACCACGCTATAATGAACATAACTAAGTTAATGAAGGCTTTTCATCCGTTGCAAGAGATCCATTGCCAAGTTATCTATTTATCCTGTCACGTCACGTAACTAGAACACTTTTGTTAACCATGAATCTAAGCCCACAGAATAGTTTATTTTGCACAGTGATCATCATGCTATCACCATTCATCCCGTTGCATTGAGCATTTACTCTTCAAAATCGAGATATTCAACCACGAGCGTGCATGTCGGTCGAGCATAGCGCTATAGAGAAAATTTTCGAAGAAGTTCTCATTGACCTAATGACTAAAAGAGTAATGTTTGAAAGAGAAATGTCTGCAAGTATTCAAGCGTCATCGATGAAATGAGTGAAATCCTCTCCGTCGATTGATCGCAGACCCAGATCATCCCGACCATCAGCAGAAAAGAGAACCAAACAAAGAGATGACCTAGCAAATGTGAAGTTGATCCCGTCCATATTTCCCGATTACATATCGTCTCTGTCCGGAACGGTGAGTCGAGATAGTGTGCCTATAGATTTCAAGTACTCCATGATTACTACGCACCTCCCGAAGGGGATACACCCAATTTGTGCACAGCATGATAAGATCACAATGTTGAAGTTTAGTGACTTCAACCTCAGAGATTGCAAGAACTACAACGTGCTCACCCCGTATAAATACTTGACCAGGATGAAGGGGAAGAACTCAAAGATAATCCCCCAACCATGGATGATGAACCTCGTGCAATCCACCCTGCTAAATGTAATGAAAATCCCACACTTCGAAAGGCACCAAGAAGTGAACCCTTATATCAAGCTATTACTTTCATGTTACCATGGCGGTTACTTATGGCTAGACTGTCGTATTATAGTCGATCCAAATTTGATCCATAGGATCATGGGATTAAGTATGCAAGGAATTGACCCACATGACTTCTATCTAGGAAAATCCATAGATCGCACGCTAGGACAAAATATCAAGGATACATACGACGATGTTGAAAAGGGAATGCGAGGCTACAAGGTAGCCTCCATCCAGAATGGTGCAGTGCGCCTAGCCTACCAACTAATATCCGAAAAGTTAGTAAGTAATAACAGACCTACGTAGGTCACAGGATTTTTCGTTGACCTCACAGGGAAGTGCGTGGAAGGCTTACAGATGAACTGGGCGAAGTACCTAGTTAATCAACTGGAACTAGACTTTCGCAAGGCACAGGATCAGGGCTATGAGTTTCCATTTAGATGTCTCCTGATCCTCATCCCCTTTGTTGCCTAGGAGATGATGGAAGGTGCAACCTTCCTGGATATTGAACCATTCGAGCCGCTTGCTGCGAAGTTCACTACCCTTTGGTACACGAGTGATATGAAAAAACAGTGTCAATCGAACATTGTTTTTCACACCTATTACCTATAGTTGAAGAGAGCCATCGAAGTTTAACCTCGCATGACTTCGAACACCCTACAGAGGTTCCAAACAATGATGAATTTCTGCGCAGATTGACACTTCATTGACATAACAACGCGAGTCGATGAACATAAGGAACAACTTCAGTCGTACTACAAGCTCACAGAAGAATACCTAGAGGATATCACTAAGGACTGGTCCACCGACCTTCTTATTCCCACAGACCCTGTAGAGATGTCTGACCCTGACAACCCAGAGAACACGCATAAAGAACATGATACACTCAGGCCCAACAGAACGAAGAAGACCGAAGAGGTCCAATATTTAAGCAGTGCCTCATGAAATATTGCTTTAGCATCACCTAACCGAGGGGGTGATGACGATGTAGAAGAACTAAATGGAAAAGGAGCTGAAAAGAAGCCAAGTGAAGTAACACCGCCCAGAGACGAGGTTGATCCACTAAAGAAGAGGAAGGTTTCTCCCCTGAAACCTTCTTCCCGGAAGAAATCAAAAGCCACCTTGACCAAGATTAACACTGTACTTAGTGCCAATGATTTTGACTTTATCATCGCAACTCTCAACAACGCTTCACTGGAAATCATGGAGAAATAAGAAGCCAAGCAAGAGGAAATGTATGATAGAATTAAGGTCGAACTCCAAGGGGTACAACAAGCCCTTCAGTCCAGTTGGGAAATCTCCACTGCGCCCCTACCATCAGGAGAACCAAAGTTGGGAGATGAGACATCCCAACTCCATCGAATAGCTGATGCGGTCAAAGCTCGCCTTTGTCGCGCTCAAGAAGAAACAAAACAAGCCACCCAGGCCTTGAAGCAAGTGCAAGGTGTACTTGTAGAACAATTCCAAGTTCCAGAACAAGAGAAGGTTTCTCTCCAGGAAAAGTTTGAAGAAGAGAAAGCACAGATGCAACAAGAAAAAGAACAACTTCTCGTAGAGCAACTCGAAGTGAAGGAAAAAGTCAACAGATCACTTCGCTTTGTGAAAGGATTAGAAATATAGAAATAAGACTGAGTCATGCATCAATTAGAGCATCTCTCAGAAGCTATCCAACAACTACAACAAAAAATAGTAGACTTAGAGCTCCACACAGTGCCCAACACCCCGTTGGATGTGAGGGGCCAAAGAGAAACAACTGCTTGAAGTGTAGTTGAGAGAATAAAGGTCCTTGCCCATGGAATGTAAGAAACTCACAGATCATAGTGCCCAAACCTATGAGAAACTCACTGAGAATCCAGAACTGAAGGCACTGGAGTCGCAGCTCCAAGAGGCAAGGTATCAAGAAGAAACGATACAGGCACAGTTGAATCCCCTCTCAACCGCAGAAAGAATGAAGTGATCGCAAGAGCAGTGCACCGCCTAGCAGCAGGTCCACACTATCCAAGGCAAAGTCATGGAAGTGACTCAGAGGCACCAACCTGTATAGGATAAGGCTTACCAAATGTTCACAGAGATCGAAGGTCAAGGAGAAGAACTGGAGCAAGTCATCACTGTAGCTGAACAATGCTTAGAGGGACTTGTCAATGAAGAAGTCATACAAGAGTTTGCTGAGCAGGAGGCCATGGCACAACAACAAGTTGAAGCAGCTGAGCCAAGCTCAAGGCTTTTGAAGAAGAACTATTCAGATCAGAGTGACTCGGGATGAGTCACAAGTGAGTGTTGGGGGCTTGTTGTCCCTTGACCAATTTTTGAGGATCCTTGGTCATGTTTGACCTATTTTTGGGACTTTGACAAGCTGTTGAAGGTGGAGCGCAAGACGAAGCGGAGATTGTGGGATCTCGGCCCCTTTTAGGATTCAGGATTATGTAATGGGTATGGGAATGTCAGCCCATGAATTTACCCATGCTTAGGCCTATTATGTATGTATAAATAGATGCTAAGGCGATGTAGTGAGTATGAATGGCTAAGTGCTAGATTTGGATCTGTGTGATCAAGAATTGTAAGTGATTTGGTGCATACTATGTGAGACTTGCAGAGCTAAGTGCAAGTCATTGTAAGAGACTGTGGAAGGTCGTGTGCTTATATCTACTCGGGGAAGGAGGATCTAGCGAGCTGCGTAGATCCCTTATCCTCTGCGAAGTAGGGTTTTTGAGGCTTTGTGCATGTAAATGATTGAAGAAGCTAATAAAGAATACAAAGAATTGGTGGACGTAGCCCCAGGGTGGGGGTGAACCATGTACATGCTGTGTTGCTATGCTTTGTGTGATGTATTGATGTGTTTATATGTTAATGTGCTTAGTTCTTCGATATATATGAATGGTAGATAGATATGTTAATCTTATGTTGTTAATAGTATGGATCTGACCTATGTGGATATGCTCAGTGCTTAAATACCTTAGATTTGAATGAATACTGTGATACTCTGTAATTAGGGTTTAACTGCACTGTAACTAAGATTGGATATTGATGAATGTTAACTACTGAGTGCTCTGTCAAGTGTTAGAATCATAGATCTATGTCCCAAATAAGGTTTCAAACATATGAGTACTACAAAAACCCTTACCTCTACCTCGGGTGAGACTTCATCTGCTTCGCAGGTGTTGCTGAAAGAGCTGGTAGTTAGGGTTTTGTTGGTGCGTTATTGTAGCATTGAACCCTGGGTCTTCCCCTGTGCCAACAAGGAGCACCACGAAGAGACCACATGTGAGGTAGAGAAGAGTGCCAGAGATAAGATCTTTGGTAAGAGACCAGAATCTACTATCGATGTCCTATAATTTGCGGAGCTAGAGGATGTCATGGTTATTAATACTAGGAACAAATCATATGCTTCCAAGGGTAAATTTGACCCTCCTCGTAGTTCTTCTAGCTCAAGCTCATCCTCAACCACTGCTATGCCTCAAGTTCCTAAAATTCTTGAGAGTCAAAGAATCACTCCCCCTCTTCCCTCTTTCCAATAGAATATATTGAATCAATTGGCCAACATCAAAGTAGATGCAACCCTCCTAGACATGGTTGTTGTCCCTAAACAACAGATGCATCTGAAACAATTCATGGAAGGAAAACCTTCCGTTGTAGCCAATATTTCCGAAGAGTTATACAAAGAGGATTCTTCTATAAATAAAGTAGGTGTACATAAATTTAGATACCCTGTAAAAAAAACCATTTTTATATTTCTATAAAGATCATGGATAAGATTTCCCATTATTGCCTCATCAATGGTGGTTCAGGGCCAAGTGTGATGTCAGAAATTATTATGGAAGATCTAGGCTTGTCTTGTACAAATGAAAATGCAAGAAGCATGCTCTCCTATAATATTCTACAACAAACAACCATAGGTGAGATTAAGGATGTGACCTTGGTTTTATGCGCTCATATTGAGATAAGGAAAACCCTCAGCATTCAGGTGATTGATATGCTTGTAAGAAATACCTCAATTATCTTGGGGAGAGATTGGAAAGCCTTAACAGGTGGATACCTCTCACTCGACGGTTACATTTATCCGTTCCTCGGAATGGTAAGAATATTATAGTCCTTAGAGAGGGAAGAATTTCACCCTACATAGAGAGTGTTCCACAATCTAGCGCAATCTACATTAAAGAAGGCCTAGGAGTATATTCTATCTTTCCTGAAGAGGGTAATATTCATTTGGAAAGAATTGATTTAGATGATGATTTATGACATATTCACTTTGATGGTTCACACTCTAATGAAGGTAACAGGGATGGTATTATCTTGGTTTCCCATGCAGTAAAAATCCATAATCTGTCATACAGGTTGGAGTTTGCTTGTACAAACAATGTTTCTGAATTCAAAGCTTTATTATTAGGCATTGAGAACGCCCTTAATCTTGGTTGTGGTCACCTTTCAATTTTCGGGAATTCTGAGCTTGTTCTGAACCTGATATGTAAGACATGCTCCCCTAGCGACAAGCTGATGGAATGATACTCCCAAACTGTGGGCACTTTTCTCTAACATTCTATCTTTCAACATTAATCATGTTAAGAAGGAGTTAAATTCAATGGCTGATCAGTTAGTTGTCTTGGAAGCCTCCCCTAATCATCAACTCTTTCCTTACAAGCATGATTGTTCTTTTCAATATCTACATCATCCATACATCCCTAAAAATGAAGGATCTTGGAAGGACATCCCTAATGATGAGATAATTTGTGTATTCAAAATGAACCTCTTAAGCCCGAGGAGATTATATCCACAGAAAATAATGAGATTCCTGAGGGTTTGATTCCTCTTGAGAGTTCATTTTCATTGAGTGTTGTAGGAAATAAAGAAAAACAGAAATAGGAGGAGTTACAAAAGAAGGTGGTTGAAACCATCCTCCTGAACATTAGGACACCTGACTCTTCAATGAATGTTAAAATAAGTGTCCAATGTTTTGATAAAGAAGAGAGTGGGTCCACTGGGATACTCGGTGAATCTTAAAAGGATTTTTCTTGGCCTCATGAGGATATTCGTTGTTTTGATCCTAGTATTGTTTGACATATTATGAAATTGGCTAGGAAAAAAAAAGAACTTGTTAACTCTGCATTGGAAGTACCCTCTCGAAGGGAGTTGAAAGATTTCTTAAGGGCTAGAACATTTTATTCAGTCCACCCTGAATGGGTTTCGAATTGGGAATCGACATCAAGGATCACTAATAATATTAGAACATGTATTAGTCTTCGAACTTTTAGGAAAGCGGTTATGAGAAATCCCTTCCCTCCTCTCAATATGGAAATGTTTTTGCAACAGGTTGTAGAGTCACAGTTAAGGCCCTTACTTGATAGTCTGTTTGGTTACAAGAGAATCAAAGTAAAAGGGTCAAATATTCACAAAACCACTTTTATTACTAATTGTGATACTATGCCTTACAAATGCTTGCCTTCTGGCTTACTTGATGAAAGTATCTCCCGTAAAAGGCCTATACACACAACTTTCAATGAATTGGTCAGTCTCCATGCTTATCTTGATGATTTAATCATGTGCGTGAAAGGGTTGATAATTACATTAGAATTTCAAGTGTTGGGTCCTTTCCAAATTACTTTTGTCTTGGACATTAATTCATACATTCTAGGGGAACTACACAGACAATTGTTCTCCTACAACACTAACAGTCCTCGCTTGAAGTATTGCGAGGGGCCAGCATGAAAAGTTCTAATGTTGATTGATTTTCTATATACTAGTAATCTAGCTCTTCTTTCAATTTTTTGTGCTTCTTTTCTATGCTTACAATACTTTGATTTCTGCCTTCTAAGTTAATTTTTCTTTCTTTCCTGTGTTTATTATGTCTTCATTGCTGTTGTTTCATTTTTTGCAACTTTACTTTCATCATAATTTTGTTTCCTATTATCTTTGGTTAATTTGGTCAAATAGGATGTTGGATCAATTCTGCCACAGTGACACTCCTGCAAAGCATTGTTAACCAATAAAAATCAAGATTACACAACTATTATGATGTCTCCTCTGAAGGGCCCTTGAAATTGTTATATATTTCCACTATTGTCTTACAAAGAATCGACTATCTCCCGCTTCTTATTGCCATTTCTTTGTCCATTTAGATTTTAAGAGAAAGTCTAAAAGTTTTCCTTCTTAAAAGTTAGAGAGTAGATTATGGTTGGATGATTATGCATACAACGGTAAAAGCCCCTCATACTTAACATTTTTCATGAATTATCCCAAATTCCTGGTCATATTTCCATTAAATCTGCTCACGTCCCCCTGTTGCATAATATTCCGGTTTATATCTTCTTGACCTGTTGTCCTGGTCCACGAAACCATGGGTTCTGAGTTCTAAATATGTTGAAAACAAATTTTCCTGTGGAGTCTCCAATTTGTTGACGATTAAAAAACGTCAATGCAGTTTCGCCCACAAAGTGTTGCTAAAAGCCTATTATTATAAAAATTAAATAATACTAGTAGGTGGCACCCCCTTAAACTATTGAATATCATATCTGTTCATTTTTTATGTTATGATGATGTGCGACATGACTTACATGGTTGATAAGATCTTGTTGTTATTGATCATGATTTGAGCTTATGAAGTGTTGATTCCTTATGTTACTACAACCTATGCTATTCATTAATATCATTGATATATGTTCTTATCGCACCTACACAACAAACATGTTAGTGAAATTACATGAAGGGCAGTTTTGAGATCAAAGGAAAAAATACTACAAAAAATGCAAAGAAAAGGGATCCAATTCTACAATACTACATGCGAACAATTGGAAGGAAATGAGAAACAATTGCAAAAGGGAGTAATTTAAAACTATCCTATAAACTATACTACATGCATGAAAGACTGAACGATTATTGTTAAATCCTAGCTAGCAAGTAAATGATTATGCAATTTTGACTGAGTTATATCGTTGATACGCATATGGTATGAAATGTTGGTGGCGCATTTGGCAAGGTAATAGTGATATTGGTTATGCGAATTGTTAAATTATATGGAACTTGGGAATTATGTTATGGCACAAGTTAGAAAGGTGATATGGCCAGGTTGTTGGTTTTAATGGGTGATGGTCTCAATACATGGGTTGATTGATGGTGTTAATGAAGTACTCGTTGGCATGTACTAATGAATTAATTCATTGTGGGTGGAGGCAATGTGCATTTACTGCATGTCACCTTTACTCCTCCCATTAGCGACGACCCTAGTTGGGCTATTGTTTGATCTTACTGCTGTGGTTATGCTCCAAATTCTTAGCAGAGAAGAGCCGCTCAACCAGCTCGCATTTTAAGGAATTCGATTACAGGTATGTTATTGTTTTGGCCATTCGTGACTTTACTCTAGTTATGAAACGATTACTGGCTCAAATGTATTGGTTTGTGTTTTCCTAAGTGTTGCAACTCTGTGAAATTGTGTTCTTGGAATGAAGAGTGGATGGTTCTTCCTGTAATAATATTGAATTCGTGGAAGTTATTGGTCATCCTGGGTGGTAGCTCTCTGTTATCCTTTCTGGTTTAGTTGGAGGGTTTTTGTTTGGTCTTGAGTGGATGGCTATCTTCACACATTTGTCACTAAATCCAATCTTTGGCTTTTATGGGTCTAATGGTTGAAGGCATTATGCATCACTGTGTTTTTTTCATTTTGGCATTGGTTGATTTCACCACTAAGGGTCACAAAATGGGTTTCCCTATTCTTACTTGGACCTGTCTTCACCTCTGCGCTATGGTTGTTTGATTGGAGAGAATGAGGGTTATACCGTGTGTGCATTAAATAACATTGCCAGGCCAAAATTAGAGCCTCACCTTCTGTTATGGCCCTTGTCATGGATTTGTTACCTGTCCACGAACGAATCATGGCTCTCTCTGTGTGTATACCATTGGCCTCAAAGGTTTCACCATTACAAGGAGTTGGCTCTGTTCCCCTTGTGTTGGCTACAGAGCAGACCCTTAACCCTCCAGTCTGGAGATTTATAGAGAAGACTGTCGGGTCTGTCAAGTTTCTATGGTTTATTGTGGATTGAATGTATGATCGATTACTTTGAATACATACTCGCCCAGTTGGTCGTATGGCCATCATGTTGGTTTGGTATTTAGTTACTGCCTTTGTGATAATAATGAAAACCTTTCTTTGTTATTGGCACCACTAAAATTACACAATCGCGCTCCTTATGATTAATAACTCAGTATTTTTTAATGGAGAGGGTCATTGCCTCGATTCGAATTGATGCATGACTATGTGTTGTTGTCACAGCTTGTTAGGTCAGTTGATTTTACGATAGTGAAAAATTGGTTGGTTGGTACACAGTCACTGGTATTTTTGCACTAAGGATTGTTTGGATGTTTAGCTGGCATTGGTTACAAGTGCTTGACTAATGCTCATGCATGTTGCATTGTGTGTTTGTTGTTTTGCACAATGAAATAATGGTCATGGTAACTGTGGTTTTCTTTGGGGCCAAATGATTATGGAACCAAATGATTGTACAAACTATATCCACTGTATCCTTATGATTGTTGATTGTATAAGCCTGAGTTTTCACAACATATTTGATTACAGTTGGACTAAATCGAAGTAACACTGTGTTATTAATGACACAGCATGATGGATTGAGTTATTACTATGACTGTGTGTTTGATTTTGTTAAAAGGAGATATTGAATCGTAGTGTTTTGGTGACTGTGCATTGTGTATAACATGGATAGCTTGGGTTTCAAAGAGTTTTAAGCATGTTTATTTGTTGCAATCAATCATTTGATTAAGAAGGGAATGTTGTCGAGACCTCGTCGTGTTGGAGGGATGGCCCAACTTTTTAAGTCACATTGATTTTTTATTTTTTTTACAGTGACAAAATTACATTGCCTAGGTGAATTACCCTGTGCATAGCTTGTGTCTAAAGGGTGGTTGTTGGTTGTATATTTAAATATCAAGTCGGATTTTGCAATTTAATCCAGATTATTGGGTTTAATTCCTATATATATGTTTAACGAATATTGATTCATTTAAATCACAGGCTCGATTGCAGAGATAGTGTGACTTCATTGTTAATTTTGGAAGCATGAATTTATTATTTGAGTATATTTTTTGATTGAAGTAATGTATGGGCAATGGTTGATTTTGATGGTTAACATAGTGCAATGGCTACTATTTTGAAATTGTTATAAGATGCAAGGAAAGGAAAAAATCCTCTTTACAGATTGTGTGGAATGCATACTGTCTTGTGATGGAACTATGTTGGATATTTGATTATGAACAATGAACTAGTTAAATGCACATAAATTGTTATTTGGTCACAATGATTGTGGTTGGTGCATCCTTTTTTTGCATAATGTTTATGGATCACTTAATTAATTTCATGAACAATAGTCATTCTTATTCCCTTCCATTATTTCATTTTCCACTAATTACAAACCCCGTCACCTCCCATATTCATTTTTCCACTTCCTGTTCTGAGATTAATTATATTCAAGAGAATTTCAGTGTTAAAATAGTTGAAAGTGGCAGTGTCTTGCGTGGATTACAATGATGTTTTATTGGTTTTATTTGCATTTTATTGTTGTTTTCATTGAGTAGTAACCATGTTATTTTCCCCCTCATTGCATCATGTGTTTCTCAATACAAACCCCTCGCATATCCTAGAACCTGTTTTTCACCCCCTACTCATTGATTAACAATAAAACAATTTGTATGAATTGGATTGCATGAGTCTGATACATTGTTGAGCCAAACCTATTTAATATTTTTAAGAGTGGTCATGTATGGTTATTTAAAAGACTATTTTCTAATCAATCACACATGCAGGATGATTTTTTTCAGTCGAGGTAGCCATAGACGAGGAAACAGAGGTAGAGATAACTAGAACCGAGGCCCAAGAAGGCCTAGTTTCTCCATACATTTTGATGCTAATTCACAAGAGCTTGGCCAATTGTTTCATGCCGTATTTTTCAATTGGATTGGGAAGGGAATAGTCCAACCTAGGCTTGAAAGGCCTCCTTTCCAAGCCCAGCAAGCCCCCGGCACCCCCGTACCTCCTCATGTATCATTGCAACCCGAGGTCCCCAAAAATGATGGATGGCAGGAGATTGTCCACCCAACAATTTCCCAACATCATGGCTGGCCCAACTTGTCCTTGCCTACTCCTCCTCTTATTACCCCCATTCTCCAAGTTGCCCCTGACCATTCGCCAGTGAAATCCTCCCATGCTAGCAAGATATTGAAAACTGAGGCCCACCATGCCCTTGATAAAGGAAAATCCACTGCTGCCCCTTCCTCACCCTCCAATGGCTCTAAAAAATCCATGTAGTCCCGGATGCATTTGAGGGATGATTGTTCCCACGTGATCAACGATATTAGGCCTAAAGGCTTTGCACAACCAAAGGCATATTCAGGAAAATCAAGAGGTGACAACAACAATCAAGGAAATGTTGCATCACAGACTGGGAAATATGGCTTTTGAGTTTTATTTTATCTATTTTTTTATGATAGTTGACTTCATGGATCTTTGGAAAACATGTTTTATTTTGGATATATGAGTATTATTTTTGAAATAATTTCAATTTTCATAAGCTAAAATTTCCAAAAGTGAATATGTTGATGGGATGCACAAGGAGGTGTGTTTTTCTTAACTAATGGTTATGTCATGATTGTTATGAACTAAAGGGATTCACAAGGGGTCCCACCTACTAGTTATTATTTATTTATGACCCTTATTTTAATTATTACTCTTCCCCCTAACTAACGTTAGTTGAGTGTTTTAATTAACTTAACTAATGAGTTGGTTCAACTACTTCAACCAATTCCAATTTGTTAAAAGAAAAAGGAAAGGGAGGAACAAGAGGAGGATATAAGTTGAAGCATACTAAGGTTTTCTTTTTGAGTTTATGTTGAGATAGTTCAGTTTTCATTCATTCATTGATTCATCACGAGCCTAATTCTCTTTTATGATAGAAGGGTCTTATTGTAGACATCAATATTCAGAGATGAATCACATCATTCAGACACTTGTTTTTCAGAGGTGTTGATCTATCTTTGATAGTCTGTGTAGGCTTGTCTTTTTTTGAATTAGTTTTCATGACTGAAAAAGGCTATTGTGCAGAGTTGAGTGGGAAGCAATATGTGGAAAGCTGATCCAACTTTTAGAGTTCAGCTTTTAGTTTTCTGTTAGAGGTCCTTTTGTATGTTCCATCGGGGATGTCTAAGTTTGACTTTGATAAAAAAAATCTTCATGAGATTTTGTAAAGAAAATGACTCTTTGGTGAATTTGAATGAAATAAAGGATTTCCTTATGTCTCATCTATCTTGATTACCATCTTGGTGACTTTTATTCTATCTTTACATTTATTTCAGCAACTGATATGTTCCAAAAATTACATAAAAAGTGAATTTCCAGCAAGCTTTTTGTTGATAAAAGACTAGCCTAAGCACTTGTATTAATACTTGTGAGTTAGGATGTTATTTTTGTTGGATATAAACATAGGGTGATATTCCTGTCTATTTTTCTCTAGACAAGAAGAATATGAAAATGCTTGAGTAAGATCATTTCTTATCTTTTCCTCAACACACAGTAGTTGGTACTACCTCTGGTACCCTATATAGTTGAACTCCCAAAGTAATAATGAGACTATGGGGCCTAGATTCATAAACATCATGACAAGTACACATATATGGTTGTCTTAAAATTAATTATTTCACATAACAAAAATTCAAGGGGGGAAACATCACAAAATACATACAATACCTTGTCTTTGAAGCATTTGATGTTGTAGTGCAGACAACATTGTTCGATGATGCAAATGTATCATCCCTGGCTGAGCCAACCGATGTTGTATGGATTAGGGTGTGACATCATTGTTAGTTTCAAATGATTGATGACCTCTATTGATATTAGGTTATTCTATCTACCACTTTCAATAATGAAATGGATTGGTATCCCCTTCACCCACATCTATGAGTGGAAGGGGTGCTCCCCTTCTTCAGGCTCCTTAGGTTCCTCTCACTGGAATTTTGTGGTAGAAATGGTGACACTAGGTTCTGCATCAATGATCCATTTTCCCTTATTTGGCTCTAAATCAGATTCTGAGTCAATATCCAACTTTGAGGCTTTTGTCTCAACCAACAATGATTGGTTGGATCAAAATTCATCAATTTTGTGCCATGGTGTTTTATGGAACTCACACCACTTTCTAGTGTTGATCCAAATTTTATGAGAAGAATGAAATGAATACAAATTATTATAAAAAGATGCTTAACACAAAATAACAAATATACAGTAAAACCAGTTTCTATTCAATAAGGAAATAAGTTGAAACTGTAAAATAAAGTAGAAAACAAGCTTGCTAGAATGGTGGCAGCTTATCTCTGAGAAGAGATGTGATGGATGCGCTCATTCACCCTAATATGATTACAATGAGGATCTCAAGGCCTTTTTACAATAAACAGGAATTTCAAAAACCCTAGACATCCAAAAACCTAACCCTAGGAGATGAAGCGCCACAAGTCATGTGGGCCTCGTTTGGGTAAGTTAGTACATCAACTTCCCTGGGTCGTAACTTTTGCATACGATATCTGTTTTAGGCACAGGATATCCCATTGGAAAGGTCTATCCGAGGAATACATATGTTTCCTGTGGCAATCCATACACATTTCTTTTGTGGTGAGCCCTAAAAGCGTTGTTTAGGGCCTCAAAATGGAACCGGAAGTCGGGGACCCAAAAACTAGGAAAAAACCATCGAACCGGAAAACTGCCAAAATGAGATAGTTGGAATAGGTGGGAGGCCACTGAAATCCATGTGGATCAAGTGTCCTTCTTCAAATTCTTGTTACCCTTCTTTTCTTGTGGCTTGGACTAGTTGTCCCGGGGTTGGCCATCCTTGCTCTATCCTTTTCTCTGGGAGTTAGGGCCACCTTTTTCATGCTTCTGTTGCGATGGGTTTTTAGAATTGAAATCTCACTTATTCTTTTTCTTGAACTTTTTCTCAATCTTGAAAATATATCAATAAGTGGCTCCCAATAAGGAGATGTCCAGAAAATCTATACCTATTTGGATGTACCTATGTAGGCCACTATGGTACTTCAAAATCAGGTTCCCCTTGAAGCATTTAATACCCATGTTTTTTTGCAAGGTATGGAATATCTTGGTATATTTTGACACCATCTGGTTCCTCCATTGTTGTTTTCAATCATTGAAGGATATGGGATAAATTACCTATCATCTCATTCCTTTGTCGTGTGAGGGCTTCCTCGAGCAATAGTTTGATAGCACTGCTCCATCATCTCTCTCTTTTATCCTTCCATGGGAGGCTACTTGGGTTGGTGGGAGTGTGTTTCCCCAATATCAACTAGTTCAAGACCCAAATATCGATAGCCTACTCTTGTCGGGGACATGCATAAAGAAACAAAAAAGAGCATATTCCGCTAACACCACTGATCTAGATAATATTGAGAATGAAATGAAGGAAGAGATATAACAAGGAAACACACAATGATATTGCAAGAAATAAAGAAATATAATTAAACTCAGATTCTATTAATGACTCTTTGGAATACAAATGGCTGTAAAATGCAAAGCACACAAGTTATCTATAATGGTGGTAGCTTATCCATGAAGAAAGAGATGTGTCGAATACACTCATTTGCAAGAAATTAATTACAGAGAGGCTGAAAATTCCTTTTAACATAAAGAAACAATGAGAAAACCCTAAACATCTAAAAACCTAACCCTAGAAGATGAAACACCAAAATGTTTGTGGGCCCTGATGTGGTTAGTTGATATGTCAACTTCTTGACAACATAACATTTTCATACGATCTCTATTTGGGGTGCTCGGTAGCCCATAGAAAAGGTCTAGACAAGAATTACACATTTTGAATGGCCTAACATGCCTTCAGCCACATGCTAGGCATTTTTGCACCAAAAAAATGTCATTTAGGGTCTCAAAATGACCTTGGAAATTTGGGACCCGAAAAATGGTAGAAAAATTGCCATGTGGAACCATTCTGAATTAGTGGAACAAGTGGGTGGCCACCAATATTCGCTTGGATAATATACATATCACACTAAGATTCCAATGAGAGACTTATTTGGAAAAACCTACTAACTGAGAAACTGATTGAGGGTGAAAACTTTTCCACCCAACTGTAGGCTCTACTACACTAGTATCTTCTACAATAGGCCACCCCCATTCCAGGCCATAATACCTAGAGAAACTCAAATTCTCCCAAGGAAATTTAAGAATGTGAAGGACACTCTCCCTCACAATCAGTCAACAACAGAAAACCCTTCTACCCATCAAGACAGGGCCTCCATGAACTTACTAGATGCCTTTTGATCTAGATTGTATCATTATATTATTTTTCATCTATATTTATGCTTTCAGAGTGGAAAAAATTGGGGGAATCAACTTGCAGGGTATTTTTAACGGTAGGTCCCAATTTGGAAAATTGGGGTTGAAACCTTCCAAATCCATTTTGAGGCATCAAATGGCATATTTTGGGGTCAAAAACTTCCCATCAATAAGTTAGACCCTACAACATTATTATACACACTACAACAAATCCTTGTGATTATCTTCCTTTTTAGATCCCTTTTTTTCTTCCACTGGTTGTTTTGATGTATTTTTCTCCACTTTTTTTCTAAAGTCGACACAATTTATCGAGATGACACTATTTTGGGTGACATTTGCATTGAAAAACCCAAGTTGACACTAATAGCACCTAACTTAGTGCCTGATTTAGTGTCCTATTTAGCGCCCAAGTTAGTGCCAAGTTTAGCTTCAAGTTTAGCTTTGAGTTTAGCTTCCTGTTTAGCTTCCTGGTTAGCATGCAACTTAGCTTCCATTTTAGCTTCTATTTTGGCTTCAAATTTAATGCCTACTGTGCCTAAATAGTTAATTTTTTGAGTTGTTGGGGGTTAAGTGGATAAGGGCTTTGAGGATTAGGGTATTTGGGGTCTAGGGATTAAGGGTTAATGTATTAGGGGTTATAGTTTAAGGGATTAAGGGTCAAGGGATAATGGATTTGGGGTTTAGGGGTTATGTAGTTTAATGGATAATTTCTTAGGGATTATATATGGTCAAGGGATTAATGACATACAATGACCCCACACATAATATTTTAGATCGTATACGTCTCATCTATCATTTCCATATTTAGAATATTTGTTGGAACTCTCTCGAAATGTCATGTAACTTCCAATACACCCATCACAAAGGTATTCCACTGACCCCGCATAGTGAGCAATGAATGGGGCCAACATTGAAATTTCTTCAATATGTGCCTGTATGCATCGAAATTTGACATGGTTATACTAGACACATGCCTTGATGGTATGGGAAGGTTTCAAGAGTCAAGGATGTCTGATGTGCCCACATAATTTTTGAGATCGTCCATGTTTGCATCAACGTTCATAATGGACATCTCATTATCATCATTTGTCATTCCCATTTGTAGAATCTTTGTTGGAACTCCCTTGAAATGTCATGGAACTTCCAATACACCCATAAAAAATGCCATCCATCGACCCCGCATAGTGAGCAGTGAATGGGGCCAACGTTGAAATTTATTCAATTTGTGCATGTATGCATCATAATTTGACATGGTTAGACTAGACACATGCCTTGACGGTATGGGAGGGTTTCAAGACTCAAGGATGTCTCATGTCCCCACATAATCTTTGATATCTTCCACGTCTACATCAACGTTCATCATGCACATCTCATTTTCATCATTCATCATTCCCTTCTATATAATCGTTGTTGGAACTCTCTTGAAATGTCATGGAGCTTCCAATACACCCATCACAAATGTCTTCCATTGACCCCACATATTGAGCAGTGAATGGGGCCAACATTGAATTTTTTTCAATCTGTGCCTGTATGCATTGAAATTTGACATGGTTAGACTATTTTCCTTGATGGCGTGGGAGGGTTTAAAGACTTAAGGATGTTTGATGTCCCCAGATAATCTTTGAGATCGTCCATGTATGCATCAATGTTCATAAAGGACATCTCATTGTCATCATTCGTCATTTCCATCTATATAATATTTTTCGAAACTCTCTTGAAATGTCATGGCGCTTCCAATACACCCATCACAAATGTCATCCTGCATTGACCCCACACAGTGAGCAGTGAATGGGGCCAAGGTTGAAATTTCTTCAAACTGTGCCCGTATGCGTTGAAATTTTCCATTGTTATACTAGACACATGCCTTGATGGTATGGGAGAGTTTCAAGACTCCGGGATGTTTGATGTCCCCATATAATCTTTGAGATCATCCATTTTTTCATCAATGTTCATCATGCATGTCTCATTGTCATCATTCATCATTTCCATGTATAAAATATTTTTCAAAACTCTCTTGAAATGTCATGGAAATTCCAATACACCCATCACAAATTTCATCCACCAACCCCGCATAGTGAGCAGTGAATGGGGCCAACGTAGAAATTTCTTCAAACTGTTCCTGTATGCATCGAAATTTGATGTAGTTGTACTAGACACATGCCTTGACATTATGGGAGGGTTTCAAGACTCAAGGATTTATAATTTCCCCACATAATCTTTGATATCGTCCACATTTGCATCAACGTTTATCATGGATGTATCATTGTCATCATTCACGACTTCCATTTGTAGAATATTTGTCATAACTCTCTTGAAATGTCATGCAACTTCCAATACACCCATCAAAAATGCCATCCACCAACCCCACATAGTGGGAAGTGAATGGGGACAACGTTGAAATTTCTTCAAATTGTGCCTTTATGCATCGAAATTTGATGTAGTTAGACTAAACACATGCCTTGAAGTTGTGGGAGGGTTTCAAGACTCAAGGATGTCTGATTTCCCCACATAATATTTGAGATCATCCATGTTTGCATCAATGTTCATCATGGACATAGCATTGTCATCATTCGTCATTTCCATTTGTAGACTATTTTTCAGAACTCTTTTGAAATGTCATGGAACTTCCAATACACCCATCAAAAATGTCATCCACTAACCCCTCATAGTGAGTAGTGAATGGGGCCAGCTTTGAAATTTCTTCAAATTGTGCATGTATGCATCAAAATTTGATGTGGTTAGACTAGACACATGCCTTGATGGTATGGGAGGGTTTCAAAACTAAAGGATGTATGATGTCCCCAAATAATATTTGATATATTCCAATATGTTTTCATCAATGTTCATCGTGGACATATCATTGTCATCATTCATCATTTCCATTTGTAGAATATTTGTTAGAACTCTCTTGAAATTTCATGTAACTTCCAATAAACCCATCACACATGTCTTCCACCGACCCCGTACAGTGAGCAGTGAATGGGGATAATGTTGAAATTTATTCAATTTGTGCCTGTATGCGTCGAAACGTGACATGTTTATACTAGAAACATGCCTTGATGGTATGGGAGGGTTTCAAGACTCAAGTATGTTTGATGTCCCCACATAACATTCAATATCATCCACATTTTCATTAATGTTCATCATGCACGTCGATCTCACTGACATCGTTCCTCATTCCCTTCTATATAATCTTTGTTAGAAATCTCTTGAAATGTCTTGGAACTTCGAGCATGTCCTTCATTAATTTCATCCACTGACCCCGCACAGTGAATAATGAATGGGGTCAATGTTGAAATTTCTTCTAAATGTGACTGTATGTGTTGAAATTTGACATGGTTATACTATACACATGCCTTGACAGTATGGGAGGGTTCAAAGAATCAAGTATGTATGATTTCCCCACATAATATTCGATATCGTCCATGTTTTCATCAATGTTCATCATGCACGTCAATCTCATTGTCATGATTTGTCTTTACCTTCTATAGAATATTTTTCAAAACTCTATTGAAATGTCTTGGAACTTCCAACATGCCCATCACCAATCTAATCCAATGACCCTGCACATTGAGTAGTGAATGGGGCCAATGTTTAAATTTCTTCAAAATATGGTTGTATGCGTTGAAATTTTACATGTTTGGACTAGGCGCATGCCTTGACGGTATGGGATGGTTTTAAGACTCAAGGACATCATTCTATACATCATCACCATAATCATGGTTTTCATTTTCATCATCATCATTATCATATTCATTATGACCCAATTTTGTCTATCTATTCCAACAAAGATCAAACCCGACATACCCATATTTACATCGAAACCTGATGAAGATGCCAATTTCCATGTATTTGTCTTTTTCTTGTGGCATTCTTAGAGATGATTAAACCATGATTCTATTAAGTTGAGACATCTCAAAATAATTTTTTAGGATCCAACATGCAATTGGTTTAATGGTTAATGGGTTAGAGATTATATCAGGTGAAGAGATTAATGACATCCATCGACCCTACATGGTTTGTAGTGAATGAGGCCAATGTTGAAATTTCTCCAAATTGTGTTTGTATGTGTCACAATTTGACATGGTTATACTAGGCACATGTCTTGATGGTATGGGAGGGTTTCAAGACTCAAGGATGTCTCATTTCCCCACATTACCTTAGAGATCGTCCATGTTTCAAGGGGTTAGGAGTTAGTTGGTATAAATGTTAAGGTATTAGGCTTAGGCTTAGTGAAATATTTCAATTTTTTTTTAAATATAAATTAATGAAAAAACTTTGGATACATTTAGCCTAATTTTATGGATTTACATTGTTTTAGATATACAATATATGTAATTATATTTTTTAACAATTGCCAATAAATGACCACTAACCATGCTAACTCTTATCCAAGTAATCCTATTTTTTTTCCCAACAATTCATAGCAAAGATTGAACACTTTAAGGATATTTCAATATGTATTTTGTATCAACACAAATACTATTGAATCATTTCAAAGTTTGGGCCATAAGAATCAACATTTTAAAAACACGGATTACAAATAATTCTAAAAATTTAGAAGTCTTGGTCATTAACATTATTGTTTGCAACAATGTCATCCAATGTATCATTGTCAATGTTCATATGTTCTTTGAAGTATTTAATATTATCGTCATCCTCATCTTAAGCTACATCATCTTCATCATCATTGAAATTTCACTGTAGACCATCTATATTGTTACCAGATGTATTTGGATCATCATTTTCTATACCATTCATATTGTTGTCTTCCATAACATCATCTAACTCTAGATTGTTGTCTTCTTGTGCATGAACATAACCATCCTCAACATCATCATGGATGTTAATTTCTTATATGTTCTCTAATCCTTGTCTCTCTCATTTTGTTGGCCATCATTTTCTTCTCAATATCCACTAATGAAACGTCAAATACATGCCTTAATCTTGGATCATAATGTATGAAAAATATCCATTTCGGGTCCAAAATATCTTCATAGAAAATACTTGCACATGAACGACATACATATATTAAACGTATCTTATAAAAAAATTATTGATTAATAAACACACATATATTATCACAATAAAATATGAATGAATAAATTAATGATCACTACCACTTCTTATTTGAGTTAAAGAAATACCTGCTCACAATGAATTGGTATAACATAAGGTTCCTTATCCTCCAGTAGGAACCTCGAGGAATCTATAGAAAAAAATACACTATGGGTATCATGTCTTCATGTCCTCTCAAATGATTCATACCATTTACACTTAAAAATACAACATTTAAAAGAGTGGTAATCCAGCTCAATAATTTCTTGGATTTTCCCAACATATTGTAGATTCCCTTCAATAATATTCTTATCTTTTGAGCTTGCTCGACTGGATTTCTTGAAATCAACCATGATGCCATAATCAAAGGATCATCTCTTTACATATACACTTTCTATACGATAATGTCGTCCATATGACCACATTGCAGGATATTTCCTCACCTGTGAAAGACCATTTATTTCAGTGAAAACAAATATAATGATGAATATTAAAATAGTTAATAGTGTCAAAACTGTAAGGAAACAACATTTTGTAAAATTCCAACTGTACGTTTCTTTCACATCCTCTTCACATGTTGATTTCATCTTATGTTATGTTTTTTTTTTTTTGTTAATTTGTCCAGACCTGGTGGCAACGGGATTAACCTGTGGCTTGAGAAATCGTGACTCAGGGGCATCTAAGCCGTCAAAATCACCTGGGGATCGCACCTGGCCTGAGCCACACCAACCCTTAACATGGTTGAATTTTTTGTCTCCGCAGGTTTCGAACCGGTGACTTTAACAACAAAGAGTGGCTTAACAACACACTCGGTCACCGACTGTCCTACACCTCGGGGACATCTTCTGTTATGTTTGAATCTATACCTACATATTCTATTTTATTTTGAATTTGTTCAGTAACCCATTCTAGTGTGTAATCTTTTCTCTATTCCCCACGTAGATCACTAGGAAGTGGAGTATTCCTTGGGTTGGATATCTTAAATTGTCTCCTTTCTTCTAACACTTCTTCTCTCTTTATATCATACAAATCAATCCATTTGTTCATAAAGTCCATGTGGTACAAAATGAACTTGTTGAGTATAACACTTTCGTCTACACCTATTACATGTCAACATGTTTATTTCAAACTCCAAATGTTATGTTCTTAATTTGACAAATAAATTACATAGAAAATTAATGATTGCAAGGAAAACAACCACAATGATCATGAATATACATACTAATTTCTTCTTGAACACTATTATATTGTGGTTTTTCTCCATCAATAATATCTGATGCTCGTTTTTCATCCGAAAAGTGTGGCCCATCTTCAAAATCCTTACCAAGGAATTCGCATAGAAAGAACAATGCTTCATTCAATACATACCCTTCATCCATACAACCCTCTGTATGTGCCTTTTTTAAAACATATCTTTTTAGATTTTTCATATACCTCTTAAAGAAAAAAATCCACCTTATTGATACAACACCTTCCAATTCAATGGCATCGATTAGGTGTATAAGTAAATGGACTTGTAGGTCCATAAAACTTGTAGAGAGGTCCTTCTCAAATACACATACAATTTCTACAATTTCCTTCTTCCATTTTGGTACTTCACATTTATGGATCTCCTTGGAGGTCACCCACCTAATATAAGAATAGTAAATTAGTATGAACCTTTAGTGTAAAAAATAAAATGGAATATCATATCTTTGTGTCTCTCACACATGAACATTTCATACCACATGCCTTGTAAATGTCGACAATCGAATTATGGAATTACTTAAGTCAACGGTAAGATATGAATCCCTCATAATTTCCAATGGCATGATATGCTATTGAATTTTTTTTTATCAAAGGTCAATAGTAATTTTTCTCACACAACAAAATATAAAAATATATTTAGTGCTTAATCAATGTTACCAGTAAAACTTAAATGATGATATATAATACCTTCATAAAATTATGAAAATCATGTGTTTTAAATCTTGTGACATGTCCATCAACTGTAAACGCTTTAACCAATGATGACCCATAGCCAGTAGGTGTCCTTATTGAATGTATGGCATTTTTAAGTTGGTCTAGCTCTTTTTTTTTTTTTCAAAATCCATAGAGCTTCTGCATATGTTTCATTTTCCCTGTTTGGCCACAAATGTCTTCTATCAATTTTGGTACGCGAAAGAGAAACATCTCTCGTCGAAGATGAGGTGTCCTTCTCTTTGCCTAATATATGTTGAAATATAGAATCTGGGACATTTTTGAAGATGTGCATAGGATATAATAGGTGAGATATTAATAGATCCGTCTAGTAAGGGATCTCATAAAATATGGATTTCCTTTTCATTCCTTTTGGCATATTAACTACAACTTGTTCTCGTTCTTCAATTGAATCACTTTGGTAAAAAAAATCCTCCCAAGCTTTCAATTTAGCATCTTCATACTTCTTAATCCAATCACCTAGACCCATAATAATGGGAGGGCCTCTATTTTCAACTTTTCCATAAAATTGATTCTTTAGACAATTTCTAAACTTATGATCTGTTGGTATGAAAGCCATGTTGTTTGCATACATAAATTTATGTAGATTTTTAGAATATTGCCCTTGAAATTTATTTGCACATATTGGACATAGAATATCCCCTTTGTTTGAAGCACTGCAATTCAATAAGTAATGTTAATAGCATAATAATAATAATATAAAAGTAAGTAAGAAAGTTGGGATGAAAATAAATTATGAGTGTGAATACATAAATATTTTATCTTACCAGAACATACACCAAGTCCCGGGAAATCATTAATAATCCAATATAGCACACGATACAACAAGAAGGACCTATTTGATGGAGGATGTGATATGTCATACATTCTTATGCCTTTCCATAGCAGTTGCATCTCATCAATAAAAGGTGCAATATAAACATCCATATTTTTAACTTGATGTTTTCCTAGAACTATGAGACTCATCATAAGGTGCTCCTTTCTAACACTCATCCATGGGGGAATATTGTATAACATCAATATGACTGGACAAACACTATAATTTGAGCTTAGGAAAGAGAATGGGAACACTCCATCAATTTCGATACCAAACCTAATACTGCATGGTTCATCTTTGAATTTACTTGGCCATTTTTCCTCTATGTGTTTCATTTCTTCGAAGTTGACTAGAATTCACATGAATCCATATTCACTCATCTTCATTGCATTCCAGTCCATCAATTGTGCAAGTGAATTGCAATGAAACATTTGTTGAAGTATAGGTATAATTGGTATGTGACGTAAAACCTTCTTTGGAACTATAGGACCTTGTACATATGTACGATATCTCTTCTCTTTGCATACATGGCATTCTACCTTGTTTTAATATTCATCTCTATATAAAATGAAATATTTTTTACAAGAATTAATTTGATTATATTCAATCCCCAATTCAACCAACAATTGTCGTGCTTCTCTGCAAGTGTTACCCATGATTTTGGTCATCATGATGGTGTATTGATGATGCTGTACTCAGGCTCCTCATAAGAACATTCTCCTAAGAAAAGTGACATTCATCTCTTCCCATAAAACTTACTTTTGAAGAGAGTTCGCAGGTTGCTAATATCCTAGGGTGCAAGAATGACCCATTCTCACAGGCTGCCTTCAGCTAGGGTGCGAACTTCTCACACTGTGCTACATAGCTAGGGTGTGAACTTGCTCTCAAGCTTGGAAAAAGATGAAGTCTAGATGGTTCTAGAAGGGAATCTTCTAGAATAATGGGTTCGCATTCGAATGGTTATCCTTTTACTAGTTTCCTTGATATTGTGGGATCATTCTTATCCAAGTAACCATCTCATCCTCTCTTATATATTGATGGAATTCTCATGGAAAAGGTTAAGCAAGATTCATTGGAGAATTGGTGAAAGAATTGTGTGAAGGACTTAGCTTGAACAGGAGCTTGGAGACTCTAGAAAGTCTATCAAGAGGGATTTGATCTTCTTCATACAATGATCGAGAAAGTGTGTGTTTTTTGGAGCCAAGCGCCACCGAAAGGAATCTTGCGACATCAAGGCAATCAGGTTGTATCTTCTACTTTCAATTAATATGATACAACAACATGCCCTTTTCCCATAAAGTCATTCTTACTTTATTGTGTAATTCCTTGATCATACACATAATTTGACAGTTTTATGTATTTTGTTATCTTCACTTTGGTTGGTTTGTGTTGTCTTGGTCTTGACCTCATGAGAGCACCGGAGCGAAGCGGGAGAAACAGAGACCCTAGGAAGCGATACAAAGGTATGTTACTTGTTCCTCCCTACTAGCTAATTCAATGGTCAAAACTTAGGGAAAGAGTCATGTATTGTCCTGTTTTGTTCTAGATCTAGGTGGATCAAGGGAGATCTGTTAGTGTCTGCACCTACCTATTAGTCCGATAACAACAAGTTGATGGAAACACATTCTCTTCAGGGAATATTTTAGTTTTTAGTGCCATGTAATATTTCCAAAGATTAAATCAATTGAATGTTTGAGTTGTGATGAAAAGTTTTGATATGTCAATCTATACTAGGACTATTTATATACAATATATGGTTTATAACACCCCCTTAAAGAAATATAAATTAAGTTTATGAATTTTTACAAATTACTTACATCAATTGACAATGCAAAGTAAGAAATACATTTCAACTCACTTCAGTAGGGTAGCGAGTCCTTCGTTTGACCAACCAAACAGTGACTTGATTTCTAGTAATATCAATGTGCATGCAAGTTTTGAGGTTCTACTTACACCCGATCTAAACACATGTGTCTTCACAGCTTACTTTATTGAGCCTTTTAGGTTGTTATCATCAAGATTACGTTGGTGGTAATTACCCCTGATATCATCGTTAATGTCAACCATATGATCATTATCATCATCATTGTTTCCATACCCAAAGAAACCTGTAATCATTTTATTCAATCCTTCTTCATGCACTGCGTTTTCACTATCATCATAATCATTAAATCTATGTGGCATGTCATCAATGTATGCTAATCTCATCATCTCTTCAATTTATAAATTGGTAATATTCTCTTCAATGTTTATGTTTTCACCCTGGTATGGTTTAAAGGATGGCTCTGATCATCTCATTGAAATCTTAATAACCAATTTGATCTTGGGTATTAGTAGGTGTATCATCAATATCCTCTACCTATCAACAAACACAAGCATTATTTAATGTTTGGCAACAATTGGATAAATCATAATTGTATCATTTTCAAAGAAATATAATCAAATATATCTCAACAAATAAGAATATAGAATGTATGAACATATATACATCAATTGAATAGTGAAACATTATTTTATAGACTACTTATTTTATACAATAATTTAAAATAAAACACAATTTTGGCAACATAGTTTATAAAATGTCAATCGACACTCATTGATTATTCTTTGGTTTTCTTCCCTTACAAAAATCCTTAGGGAGACCTTGTTCTCCCCTTTTCTTTCACGCATGAGTGCATTTTAAGAAGGGGTAATTAATCAATAACTCGTCCCCAATGGCAAGGTCCATAACAACCTCAACCATTATCACACTATCAACCTCTCTTTCCATATCTCCATCTTTATCATTTATAACTTCAACAAATTGACAATTTGGTCTTACATTAGGGTCCCTTCCCTTAATACTATTTATAAAACCTGCAATATTTTTGTGTGTGTATGCATGTACATCTATATACATAAGATGACCTCTATTCATTTCTTTTCCACTTTGTAATTGGAGACGATGTGTATACATATTCAAATTTAGACCATATGCTGACATGCTAGGATTATATTCTGCTAGCCTTCTCCATTCACTATTGTAATATGACGGACCATAATATGGAATTAATACCCTAGTGGTTTGTTGTGAATTGTTTCTATTTTTACATCCCACATGGAAATTTTGGGCAATAAAAAGGCCTAGATTTTCTCCATGAATATTGGAGGGTCGTATCATGTAACTGTATCCCCAAAATCGAAACACCTCATACACTTTAGGTAGTTGTTGATCACTGGGCCAAGCACAATATAGTCTATGATAAAATGTATATTTTTAAATTGATTTCACACTCAAGGGAAAGTCATCATCTCCATCACATTCATTCTCATAGGGTATGTAGTCCACCTTCCCATTGTCTTTAAGCAATTTATGCATCTTTAAAGGGGTTCTTGTTTTGTTACTTATTTTCATCAAATCCTCATCTTCAGAGCTGGTATATGTGCACATATTTTTGTTAGATGTATCATATGATAAATGACCATTTCCATCTAGGCTAGAAGTCAATGCTCCATGAAACTTTAAACCAAGAACTTTATCCTGCAAGTATTCATTAAGAAAAAAATTAATTATTTAAATAATATAAAATAATGTTTAAAAGAAGTATACATATTATTTATATCAAATTGGAAAATTCCTGATCACAATTCATATTGGATTTTAATCGATTCTATGAGGAAAACTACCCACTGGAAGCTCATCATCTATGTAATGTATTTGTACAATTTCTCGTTTGAATTGTTTCTTTCCATGACATATAGAAAATCCACAAATTTTTCTTTTCCAAAGTATTCATCCCATGTACTATAGTCCAGAACAACCTCTTGTTCAGTGAAATCATTTGTTGTGTCTGCAGGATCCATTTTCATATTCCCTTCCACCCACTGTCCTCTACATGATTTAACAATTTTAGGTCCGCATCCATGTACATATCTTTTTATTTTGCTAGTTGAATGCTTAGGCTCTATATTTTCTCCAATATCCATCTAAAATAATCAACAATGTTAAGCCCTAATATTGGCTCATTACCCCTTAATTGGGGCATATTATATTAGTAATGCTATTTTATTTATGTCGGCTTTAGGCCATTAGTTGTAATTTGGATTAGTAATGTTATTTTATTTATGTCGGCTTTAATCCATTATTTGTAATTATACCTCCTAGTCTCCTATATATACCAAGGAGACATTTTCATTTTGAATCATATGGTACTTGAACATTTAAGTGGGGTAAAAGGAGGTTGCCCCCTTGAAGAGGCTTATTATCTGAAATTATCTCTTTTTCAAGGCGTTGAGTACTTTTCCTGAGGTTTTTATATGCTATATTGATGTTTGGTTCTTAACATATGGTAGGTATCGAGCTCAAGGTGTTGGGGTTTCATTGCTAAATCTGAGACACCTCGACATTTTCACTATAACACCACTACAACGTTCCGGAAAGTGGATTGGAGATGTCTTTAGAAGATGGATCAATGCGTTGGGTTCAAATTTATCACGAGGCCATTGCAATTTGAATACATCTGTACAAGATAGGGTGAATCATCGAAATGAGTCTATTCGCGAGGATTTTTTCTAAAAACGTTTTAACATTTCAGACCTTGAACTCGAGAGGCCATTTATAGAAATTAATAATTTATCCATGGTTAAAATTTCAGGTCACGGAATTAAATGTAAATTTGTATACACCACAGTAACCAAGATAGAATTATCTGACTATTCCTGTTGGCTAGTCTCAAGAAGATGTTCGAGGTAAAACAATCATAACTTCTTCCTAAAATATACAAATTGTGTGGAAATTTGGTGCATTGGATCGTGGATAGATGCAGCTAGTATTTTGGGTTACCAGTTTAGGAGTACATATCAATTATTTTGTGTTTGGCACACTATACAAGTGAGATCTCCTGGAAAGTCCGAAAATCGGCAAGTTGTGGGAAGCTACCATAAATTCCACTTGGAACATCAATTTTTGATCAGAACATGTGGCATGTCTGAGAATAAATATCAAAGAAATACATAAGAAAGTTTCATACCGAAGGGCAAAACTTGGGAGGGCTAATAGAAATATTGTCTAGCGAACCACCTACCTCAAAATCAAGGTTCAAAAGTGATACTTGACCAACATACCCTTAAAAGAAATACCACCGATAAGCCTCCGAGAAAATCCTACTTGGACTCTTGATGAAAGGTGAAGAAGAAATGCATAGAGACATAAATGAACTACAAAATGAATGATTCAGGCTGGAACTAGAATGATTCGGTGGACGCTGGAATGAATGGTTTGGGGAGATCATGAATTAGGAAAAAATTTCGCAGAGACGAAAATGCATCCCAGCAGAATTCGCGATGTGGACTGGAGTATGATCAAGAATGGAAAGCATAGCGGTTTTGAACCGTTCTTCGGACGCTTGGGTTTGTGATGGCGAAGGACCAATCACATGGATACTTGGATGGAGCAATTCTTTGTCCTCCATAATGTGCCCTTCCACAAAAGGTACAATTGCTTCTTTATATTTAGAACCTAATCAATTTGTTTGGTATCGATGGCTTTGTTCTAGCAATCCCTTTCGTCTTGGACAATTTTCCACGGAAGAAGAAATGATATCACACTATATGAGGATACAAGGAGCAATACCTTCTTGCTTGATTGATAAATCTCAAGAAAAAGAAGATGTAAGGAACTTTAATAAAGAGTTCATATTCGAGGATGAGCACTTGATTGATGTATTCATAGGGCTTTAAAGGATAACATTCAACATGAGAGGTTTGCCTTTGGGAACCCAAAAAATTGGAGAATGCATTTAAGGTGGCAAAAGAAATGTTAGTAAAAAATATGGCTATGGCTGCTAGAAGGACCTATCTAACTATAGAGAGAACAATGTCTCCTTCTCACAGAAACACTACCTCAATCTACAAGGTTGACACCTCAACAATTAGGAAAGAAACAAAAAGTTTTATGCTTGGTGTGGCATTAATTATAGTAGGAACATAAATTGTGGTGAAGGAAAATTATTCTACATAGATTGGCGAAGAGGAAGAAGAACAAGAACAAGAACCATCTCAAGATGAAAACATAGAAGAAATTTTGTATGAAGAGTTAACTATACGATATGATGCCGTGCATTGGTGGAATTAGCACTCCTCAAACCCTCAAGATCGAAGGATACATCAAAAGAAAAGGTAATAGTCTAATTGATTACATGGTGCTGTAATTTCATTCACTATAAATTAGCCAAAGATCTCTCAATTGTTTTGTATATATCCAGCACCAGAGTTTAAAATCAATGATTACTTGGATGGAGGAACGCTGTAATTCTTTCGAGAGAAAGTAATAAGATCAATCTTACTATGGGGAATATGTAATGAATAGTCCAATGATTTCTATACCCATGGGTGGTCTTGAGATGTTGTTGTACTAGGAATCAATGGTTACAATCATTAGGAGCGATGGCACAATTTTCAAGAACTTTTCATGAAATTTTGTGGAAGGAAAAATAGAATTGAGTTGAGAGGTGATATCCACAGTGATGGGTGATAAGCTCCTTGACATGACAAATTATTGAAAAGGGCATCAAGGCATTATTGCACAACTATGCTCACTAGATGTTCAAACATCTAAGACATCTATTCTCAGATCTCCAAAGAGTCATTGATAAGCATTCAAAGTATTTGAAGATATTACCAAAGGTCTCCCACTTACTCAATCATGATCATGAAATTCACCTAATTCAGGGGAGTGTTCCTCCTAACATCGGAGACCATATAGATACCCTTATGCGGAAAAGAGTGAAGTGGCATGGTTGAAGGAAAGAAATGTTAGAAATTGTAGACCTAGCCAAAGTTCTTACTCACAGTGGTAATGGTATTCAAGAAAGATAACTCATGGCGTGTGTCCAGATTATAAAATAACAAGATCACTATTAAACATAAGTTCCCATTCCCATGATTGATGGTGTTAAGGTGAACTACATGGAGCAATCTATTTTACAAAATTGGATCTTAGTTCCCGAGGGTATCATTAGATCCCGAAGAATGAAGGAAGTATATATCCCCAAAACAACATTCGAACTCATGAAGGCCATTATGAATTTTTTAGTCATGCCTTTTGGCCGCTACAAATGCACCTTCCATTCAAGGGTTTGATGATGAATTCCATTTTAGAAGCCTTCCAGCCGAGAGAACTGTGTTAGTATTTTTTGATGATATACTAATCTATACTAAATCTTGGGAAGATCATGTGCAACATGTTAATGAGGTTTTCACAACTACTAAAAGGAGAAACAACTATATGCTAAACTATACAAATGTTTCTTTGGAGTAAAGAAATTAGAGTATTTGGGCCCATGTATCTCATGAAGGTGTGAGGTAGACCCTAACAAGATTAAAGACATTATGGACTGACCGATTCCCAAAAAAATTAAAAATCTTAGGATGGGTTGTGAGGAGTTACTACCGCAAGTTTGGTGGCGGAACATGGAGAATAACAACACCTTTAGAAGACAACTTCAGAGGATCATTTCATGGACTCGGAGGAAGAAACTAAAGATTTTGAACAACAACTTAAAGAGGTGATGTGTACCAACTCACATCTTGACCCTCCGGACTTTAAAACCTTTATTGTGGAATGTGATACCTCGGGAAATGGAATTGGTGTTGTCCTAATGCAAGAAGGAAGGCCTGGCTTTTGAAAGTTGACCACTCAAAGGAAGAGACTTACAACACCTGACTTTCCCCCCATATTGTAAATATAAGCCCCAGGCCTTAAGGACTATGGCGAAACTCGCAAAGTATGAATATGTGATGTAAAATGGACCAGCAGGAAAGAGGTCAATAAATAAAATAGGTTTGAATTTGATGAAGCTGCTGAGGATGTGCGGAAAAGAGACCGATGGTGGTGGAGGGCATACCTTGAAAAGTGCTTCCTGGAATTGAATACCGTGACTGGACTCAGCGGCAGAACCAGCATTTCGCTGCTTCGAAACGTCTGCGAAATTTGGGATTGATGGCTTGATGAGGGATAAATTGAGCCTTTATCTGTAGAGCCATCGCATGTTGACCCGAAACAAAGTATCGTCCTACGCAACCTCGCTTGAAGGATAAAATGCGGAAAGCGTGATTGAAGAGGCAGAACCGCAGCGAGGATCTCGGCATTTCACGTGAAGTGAGTGATCCTTGAGAGGAGGGTACAACAAGCTCTGACCCCTTTGGAAGGCAGAGAGCGAGTCTGGAGCGTCATTAGTATCAACGGGGAATTCTTCAGAGTGGTAAATCAGTAGGGTAACAGTTGGGTGGAAACAATACCCCTCTCGGCCGGTTGCTCCCATTCTTCGAAGTTATTTTTGATAAGTATTTTTGCTTATATTGCATCTTGAAATTTATATACTATCACATATGTTCATAGACTTGTGGAGATGGTAAATATTTCACATGTAGAATATGCGGTAAAAATTGATAATGAGGAGTAGATATTGTCTCATAGAATTGTGGGAAATTGTAAATGACTCCCGCATAAGAATGTTCTCGTAGAGCTTGATATGAATGAGATTGATATATGCTTAGCATCGAGAGCAGATGCTTTCGACTATGTTGATAAATGAATCTAACCATGCGGATCATTCGGAGGCTGTCTCCCTTTATGCACTTCGAGTACTTGTTGAAATCTCTTCACAAGGATTTCCCTCCTTGGAAAGGTTCACCTTGGGAACCGGAACAAGGACCCGACGCAGGCCTTATTAACCATGCACGATGAGGAACGATTTTATTAAGGTTCGAAGGGGTAGTGTTGTGAGAAGTGACAAAACGACGGATGAGATCTAAATTGAGGAGGAACCCATAGTCATTCCACGACCATTAGATTGTAGTAGCGGTACCCTTGCCCTAACCTCTATACATGCGTGGTAAAAGAAAAAAATTGGATCATTAAATCCCAAGATTACGAAAAGCTGTGGGAGGAACCTAGGCGGATTGGATCTCGGTCCAATTCTGCGTCCGTTGGATCTCGGTCCAATTTACCGTCAGCCATTGGATCTCGGTCCAATTTACCGTCGTAGATTGGATGCGGAAAGCTAGCGAGGGTTAAAAAACGGGGTAGTAGAATGATACGAGCCTTGAATCTTAAACCATAGTCCCAACGGTAGGTCCGGATCTAGAAGTTGCAGGAGTTAAACCTTAGTGTGCAGAAAAAGAATCCTAGCCGTTGTTTATTGGCGGGACCGCGATGTCGGTACTCGAGAAGTCATCGGAGTTTTGGAGGCATGCGGGTTTTCTGAAGTGAAGGCTGAGACACCTCTTGACCTCAGAAACCAAATGAGAGGAATCTCGACTGACCAGTCTCGACGAGAACACGGCAAAGTCCGAAGAGTCGGGAATAAAGGGAATGAAGAAGATCACAGAGAAGCAGGACTTAGAAAGTCTGAAATCGAGAGAAAATCTAAGTCGTCCAGTAGGAGAGGGACGATGTCTTGAGATAAAGTAAAGTCCTAAGTCCGAGGGTACCGAGCAGGGCGCTCAGTCTAAAGCTTGATAAGATACGAACCCGCCGGAGGGACATGTGACGAATCAGCGCCGCCGGCATTGATACATATGAAGCGGGGCTGAGGACAAAGACTTTGGGGAGCCGGGATAAGTGGCGGCTAGAAAGGATCTCAACCATTGATCTTGGCAGGTAGGCGGTGAAAGTCATTGACATTTTGGAGCATCGGAACCGGAGGAGTAAGAACTCTTGCATCAGGGAATCGTCGCGATTTCCAAGATCATAATCGTTAACGAGGGAATGGCGTGTCAAAGGATCCTGAAGAGATCAGGGTTAGACATTTCGGGATTCTCGGTGGCAGGAAACTCACGACAGGAGGTAGCGAAATCCGGCCAGCGGCGGTCCCACCGGTCATATCTCGGTGGAGAGACGGGTCATTCACTCCATGCCATCATAGGAGTATGGGCGCTGGCGAACAGGGAGACGGTCGGAAGGTCAAGCTTAGGCCCGGTGGAGTCAATGCCAGTGGCGGGTCGGAGGATCGAATTTCGCGAAGAGCTGTACCTGTGACATCATAAACCAGAAACTGATGGAAGGTTATCGGCAAACGTTATATGGTAAGTGGTCCACATGGACCATGGGTATAACCAAAGGGGCTAGCTTCGTTGTGAAGCCCAACGTCGAGGAAGTCGGGGGACTTGATACCATAACATTGAAAGCAACCAAACCAGAGCGGGGAATTAAAGGCGTGGTCTTGTGGTGGCGTATTGGGACTTGGGAAGCCAATGCGCTAGGAACTACATCGGGGAGTTAAGGGTACATGGAGCGCCGACTACAAACTCAAAGCAGAAGTTGTCGTATGGTCAGCCACTACCGGCGATTCATTATGGATCAAAGGCTTAGCCGTGGGGATGAGACAACCAAGGGTGAATCAGAATCGGTGGATTTGTGGTGTCAAAGGTATCGTGGAGTGTCAAAACCAGATAGGAAGAACCCGAATCTGGTATAGAGGTGGGGAATTGCTTCATTTAAGCTAATCGGGTTTGGAGATTTCTCTGTATGGGAGAATTAACCCAAAATTTTAAAGTACGATAGTGGATGTTGTGTTACATGCATAAACCCATTTATGAGAAAGAATGATAGTACTACGTACATTGGAAAAACAGAAGTCCTTGCACCTAATAAATGTAGGCACTTCAAGGTCAAGACGAATCATGATAGTCTTAAATGCTTCGCGGAACAAAGACTATCTTGAAGAACAACAAAGGAAAATGGGTAACGAAGATGTTGGGCTATATGATTTTGAAATCGTCTATAAAAGGGAAGAAAAATGTTGTGGTACACTCAAGGAAAGGATGAAGATGTTGAGGCCTTTCTTTGTGCTATCGATCATCCAACTTAGATTGGATAATAGAAGCAAAGGGATGAATGGAAGAAAATGATGAAGAAAAAAGTGTGGACTCTCATTCAAAAGGTTACCTTGAGTTCCAGGTGCATCGAGATACATTCCGGCGGAAAAATGATTACTATGGGTACAAATAAGCTTATATTTATGTAAAGACTTACAGCTCAAACAAAGGTACTTATTGAATTACTACTCTCCAATGGGAGGCTTTTCGGGATTTTTGAAAACCACCATAGAGTCAAGAAGTTTTTTTTTTTTTGGGATGGTTTTAAAACTGATGTTCAAAGGTTGTGTGAAAGTAGAGAATGTGTGGTTTGCCAACAAAGAATAAGGTGGAAACAATTAAAAACCCAGGTCTTTTACAACCATTATCCATCCCAAAATTGACTAGGAGGAGTTTCCATGGACTACCATCTTGGGGTTACCAAAGAGTCGAGTGATGTCATCATTGTGATTGTTGATGAACTAACCAAGTATGCACATTTTTTGCACTCTCTCTCATCCCTTCAAAGCTATGAATACAGGTTGCCCTTGCACTTGCAGAGCAGGTTCAAAAGTGCATGGTAGCAAAGATTATTGTAAGTGATAGAGATCCCATATTCCTTTGGACATTTTTGGACAAAATTATTTTTCTTGTTTGGGTACTCAGGTGGCTCCATAGCTCATCCTATCATCCCTCAGATTGAGGACAAACTTCGAGATAGTGAACAAATGTCTTGAAGGCTACCTCCGTTGTTTTGTCTTTGATAAACAAACACAATCAAATGGTTACCTGCCCTTGGCGGAATGAATTTGGTATAACACTTCCTTTCATCGTGCAACAAAAATGACACCATTTGGCACTTTATGGATACCACCCATCCTATCCATCGCTGTTCTCTAAAATTAAAATAAAAGGTTCAAGTAGTGGAAGATCACATCAAGAATCAGCAACAAATTCTCAAAATCTTAAAGAACAGCGACCAGCACAAAATGTAAGAGCAACAGCGAGATCAACATCGTGGTAGAAGTTTTTGAAGTAGGGGGTTGGGTATTTTAAGACTACAACGATACAAAGAGATGTCCCTCGAGCAAGCCAAAAAGGATAATAAAATATCAACAAAGTACTATGGCCCATATAAAGTGTTGCGAAAATATTGGTACTATGTCATATAAATTGGAGCTGCCTGCTTCTTCGCAAGTACACCCAATTTCCATGTTTCATGCTTAAAGGTTATAGGCGACAAGATCAGTTCAAACTATATTGCCAGAACTTTTTGAGGAAGGAAAAATCATATTGGGCACGAAGCCATCAGCGACACAAGAATTAGATCAGTGAGGAATAGATCCATTTTTAGAGTATCTCATTAAATGGGAAACTGCATTTGAAAGGTGCCACTTGGGAATGAGTCTTTTATCACGAAGCATCCAGAGTTACTCAAAATTTGTGGACAACGCGTCTCAAGGGAGGCATGTTAAGCCCCTAATGGCTCATTACTAGTGGGGCATATTGATTAGTAATGCTATTTTATTTATGTCAAACGTTACTGGGCCATTGGATTTGTAATTTAGATTAGTAATGTTATTTTGTTATTTATCGCCGACACAAGCCATTTAGTAATGTTATTTTATTTATGTCGGCTTTAAGCCATTATTTGTAATTATACCTCCTAGTCTCCTATATATACCAAGGAGACATTTTCATTTTGAATCATCTGGTACTTGAACATTTAAGTGGGGTAAAAGGAGGTTGCCCCTTCGAAGAGGCTTATTATCTGAAATTATCTTTTTTTCAAGGCATTGAGTACTTTTCTTAAGGTTTTTATATGCTATATTGATGTTTGGTTCTTAACAAACAACATGAATTAATTTCTGACAAGATTGGATAATACACTATAAATTTTAATAATATTGTGAATAAAGATGGATGTATCACAAATTTATATTAGATCGATTTTTCCTAAGTTAAGTCAAAATAAGAGTAGTTGATGTCTCGTGTCATCTATTGTGTCCTCATTTTATATGCCACAATATGTTTCCACAGCCTCATCTGGCTCCTGTAATACACAACATAGTCAATAATGTTTAGTACACCAATTATGTCATTTCAACGAATATGCTATCCAACATAAAACCTTACCTTAGTCACATATTTGAAATATTAATATCATGTTTTCGAGTTGAAAAAAAACAATTTTACGACACTAGGTATATACATCGAGCAAAAATTTCAACAAGAAAAGTATCCAACATCCCTATCCCACATGGCCATCCTTATTTTCAAACTTTTTCCTTGATCTATAGAGTCACATTTAATCACCATTATTGTGCATTTTCAACCAATAAGTTTGACCTGAAAAACCACATGGAAAAAAAATTACTTTATCTCCTCTATGTTGTAGAATTTGTGAATTCATAAATACCTTCCTCCTTTGGTTGAGGTTTCTTTGTCTTCTTAACTTTATTGTATATGCATATTCTATTGTCATATCCTCTTCCACCCAGTTTCCTCTATGCGATTTAGTAGTTGTACGTCGTCCATGTGCTCTTTCCATGGCCTCCTCTGGATCATGCTACACAACAATGACAATAATTTTTAGTACACCAATCAAATCCATTATCATCTAATAAGTTAGGGAAAATATGGCCACAAGTTAAAATTTTCTTGGGGTCAACCACCACATTACGTAGTCGGGACCTTCAAACATTCTTGTTTGTGATGGAATTCTATACATACTACTCAGTTGGGTTAGAATAAGTATGTCCCAATTTACTCTTTGTATTCTTGAAGCAATTCCCCATACTCAAAAGCACGTGGTAGAGTTGTAAAGCTCAAGGTATTAAGATATGTAGGAGTCAGGAATTATTTTGGCTTAGGATCTTTGGCCATGGCTACTATTTTTTATTTTTCTTTCCAGGGAGAGATTAAAATTGATTTTTCATCCACCCATATCAAACAAGATTCTAGACATTAGCTTTGTTATTTTTCCAAATAAACATTGAAAATCGGAAACCATAATTCAAATTGGAGTAATATATCAAATTTGTGTAAATCCTTCTAAAAAGGTTGAGCGAATTTCATGACTATAATTCTCATGGATATAATTCTTTTGACAATCTTGCATATGTAGGTATACAAGACAAATAGGCCTCAATTCATCAAATGAAGAGGAGCCATCTGGTTTTGGAATCAAGGCTATAAAGTGGCATTGAAAGAAGCAAGTGTCTTCCTAGTCCTCCTAAATTCATCAAAAAATCTTAAGAGATCCCCTTCAATAACCTCATAAAAACCAAGGAATAATTTCATAGGTCACCCATGAATCCAATGAATCTTTTCCTTTTGAAAAATGTGGATTACAAATTTCATTTCCTCTTTAAAAACCTCCTCCAATAATCTCTCATTGTCTATCTCATTTACAAAAATAATAAAAAGGTAGTCATTCTAACCATTTCAACTATTTAAACCCTACCTTTAACCTTGTAAATATCATTAAAATTATCAATACCAACTATTGCAATATCCTCAAAACTAGATGCCACTAATCCATCATTCCTATTAATTTTCCATATGGCATTAACATTTTTCCAATGAAGTGCATACTCATGGAAAAAAATGTGTTTTCATCTTCTAAATCTAACTATAGTGTTCTACTTTTTAACCTCCATGCTACTTCCTTATTTGTCAATATATTTTTTTTCCTCTTCTATAAATTATTAACCCTCAACTTGTACTCATTAAGATATCTAGCCATTTCTTGAAAATATAATCCATTCACCTCTAACTCAATAGAAACAATGTCCTTCTCTAATTTTTTCTCTTGTGCCCAATGAAGATCATAGTGTTTAATTATCTTCAATTTTTTCTCAAATTAAATAGTACATGGTACACTTCAGGACCCATCAAAAGGTACCCACTTATCCTTAACCAATCATGTAAAATTTTCTTCCAACAACTAGGAAGAATTAATCTTGACTGGGATTAGGGGTTTTCTCCCTAAAGAAGGCATTTATATAAAAATAGGAAAGTGATTTTACTCTCCCCCAAATTTATCCCACTACCTAACCCTTATATAGTCACTAATCATATCTTCTGACAAAAGGAACCTATACCCTAAATAATTTCCCAAAATCATCAACATTTTTTTACCATCACCTAAAGGCTATTGAAACAACATTAGATCAAGATTTTGAGACTCAACAATTCTCTTTAGGGGTTGTCTTCTAAAAACGATACTCACCCCTCAACAATTTAATGATAAGAAAATCACAAGGAACCCTTTATTGGGACATTATTAACTCTAAAACCCCCCAAATTAAAACAATTTTACTATACATAACTTCATAAAGACCCTTTTCCTTTGGGTGGCCCCTTATTTTTTTCCCCTCAATACGTGCTAGTTCCTCTTCAACCCCCCCTTCAACATCACCCAAGGTCTTGTTCCTCAATCATAGATTGTATCTACTACTAGCCAAATTTGGGCCCTTTTTATTTTTATTAGAAATCACATAGTTATTGTCACTAGAATCAAACCTAATATGAAAACCTTTTACAGTCCTATCCCCCTTTTAGGAGATCATGTAATTGTTATCTCCATAGATTGGCTACACCCGATTATACCTTTAAGAGACCAAGATAATTCCTTCCCATTATCCCTAAAATATTTTATAAGCCCTACTTTTTTAGAATCAAAAGAAGGATATTGCAACATTAAGGGGGCTTGATATTGTACAAACTTACCTAAATGTCAATTTGGCATATATCTAGTGTAGGATGAGTCTCCATTGATGGTGAACCATTCATCCAAGATGAATAAATATCCACTAGAGATACTATCACCACATTATCCTCCCCACCCTTAACCTCTTATACACTCTCCATCATGAAACTAGACATCTCCATTTGGGCCTCCAAACCACCAACAGTATACATATCATCAAAAAAATTTGACATGATCGGCCCATAATGACAATTCACCTGCCCACCTACCTACCCTAAAAATTCCCAAGCCTTCTTTCGAAAAGGAAACTTAGATTCCATAGCCACATGCCCATACTTATGACACCAAATACACCTAAATGGGGCCCTCAAATATTCTAGAGGTTGAGAAAATGTATGATCTATTTTATGCAATGTCATCTCTACAACAACACCTACCCCTAAGGAAATTCCAACTAAAATATAGCCTATAGACATAATACCTATGTCTAGAAATAACATATCTGCTTCAAAAAAAGTACCAAGCACATTAACAATTTCTTTAAAGTTATCTAAATACCATAAATCTAGTGGAATATCAGAACACTTTAAGCATATAGGAATGAATATATCACTTATCTTAGTACAAGAGTCAAATAAATAGGACCAACATTTGTTAAAAATCATAATTGAATCTCACTTCTAGTGATGCGCTACTATCTTCTACAAATCCTCTTGAGATCTAAAGAGAAACCCTAGCCAACCTCTAGATAAAATAAAATAATTCAAAGTGTGCCCTACCTAAGGTTCCCATTTATATTGCAACCATTCCCTCAATCATGACAATTCACCCACTTTCTTACCATGAAATCAGTTGACAATGGATTGAGAAGTCAAACCAACCACCTCAGGCATTTTGATGTCTTGTCCAAGAACTAGTTTGATAAAAAAACTTTGTTTTTGAACAAACTTGTTCATCTTCTTTTTACCCAATTCCTTATCTCCAATACCAAAATTCTCATTCACTCCTTGGGATTCTTCACCACTATCCATATCACCCTTAGTAGGTTTTCCCTTATAATGGATATAAATTGAGAGATTTCCTCTCTTCTCCAAACTATTAATAACCACCTCGAGCTCAGCTAATTTTATCTTACTCAAGGCCTCATTGAAAGTGATATGTACATATGGGGAAACTTGAAAATCATGAAATAATTTTAGAGGAACAAAACCTTCCACTGAATTATTATTGTTTAACTGAGCCCGCTCCACATAACTCCTTAAAGAAACAACCTTCCACAAACTACAAAAAATGACTATAGTTAATTTGACCAAACGAAAAATCCAACAGCTTGAAAATCAATAGAACAAAGGAAAATTACCTCTCTATTCATCCAAGGCCAAAACCCTCCCCCCTAGAGAAATACCACAACTAGTAGGTTCATATTCTCTCACACCAACACTAGAACCCTATCCCTATTGTACAATAAATTCAACATAAATTTCCTTCGAATGGAGAAGGTTACCACCAGAGGATGAATACAATACCACATTTGAAAAATATATCTTATGACTAATACTCCTTGTATATTCCACAACTTCAAGCCCTTTTCCCTCCACACATAACCCATTTGTCCCTATACCAACTTGACAACAAATTTTAGTAACTCTTTTTCCTTGATCTGGAACCTTTGACTTGAGGATTCCAACACCCACTATGCCAAAGTAACCATAATGTTTCAAGGGCACATGAACATTACCATGACTAATACCCTTTACACCACCAAACAAAGAGGGAAAAAACCAACTATTTCCCTTAGAGGAAAACTTTACAACATGGGAACTTGGATCTAAATATTTCTCCTCATCACCCAAAACCTACCCTCCCCAACAAAAATATGATTTTGGATGGAAGAAAGAAAAAATTGAATTTCATCCCATGGGTATTTAGACTAATTCGAAATCTCCTTGTAACATTCCATTTATACAACTCCAAATGAAAACCTTAGATTGAAAAACAAAACCTATTTATATTCTACATAAACCCTAACCACAAACTCCATCCTCTCCTCCCCTTAGATCAAATGAAAACCTACACTCCAACCAAATGTGACTACAATATGTTGTGTGGTATTATTTGTTGAAATAATGTAACTGCAAAGTGTATTCTAATTATTATTTGATATATTATTCATTGGATCAATCCCCATTGTGGATTGATCATGTCAGCTATTGTAAAAGGACCAAATCCCCTTTTGCGGATTGGTCATAATATAATTGTAATAGGAAAAATAATAAGTCGGCCCCAAAATATATTAAAGAAGCCCCAGAATATAATAAAGGTGGTTATAACCACCCAGGAGAAGAAGTCGTCCCTGCCAGTGAAAAGACAGTTCCACACATGCCGGACTTGTATAAATAAGGAGGCTAGCGCCTCACTTAGACAAACACTCACTTGTCCATTGAGAGACAAGTTTTGGAGCTGCAGTTGGAGAAGAGAGAGAGAGAGAGGTGCATCTTTGGGAGAGGACCTTCTGTACTTGTTTGAGTTATCTCTTGGAATTGTATTGGCTATCTATATTAAGGAAGTTTTGCTGGGTTTTCTTCCCCATGAGGGTTTCCCAGGATAAATGATGTGTCTCTTGTGATTGTGTATTTCTCAGTGATTCTATCTTATGCTATTGTTATCTATTGAAATGCAACGAACTATAATAATGGCTTAAATATTAACATGGTATCAGAGCCAAGCTGAAGAGAGCATCTTTCACAAGAGAAAAGTGAAAAATGTCATTGTTGTCGTACATGCAAATTAGGGATTTTTTTTGGTGAGGTATTTCATCCCTAAAACCATCTAGAAAAGTGTGGCCTCCCTCAAGGATCATTTTGGCACCTTCAGCGAACCTTTTCAGTGGTTAGATCTCCTGGAAAGTGAAACCCTAGTTCCACAAAGTACCAGAAAACTAGAAAACCAGAGAACCAGAAGTACTAGAGTACCAGAAGTACCAGAAAACAAGAAGCACCAATCCAAAAATTCGCAGATCAAGTTTGAGGGGGAAAAAGTTGGATTTTCAAAAATATGACTGCACTATCTTACTCGCCTCAACTCAGCGTATCTATCCCCTGAATCAGAATTTCAAATTTTGAAGTTTGAAAAATTAGGGTTTCCTCATAAAACCCTAAGTTGCAGTTGCAGTTGCAGTCTCAAAACCAGTTGCAGTTGTAGCACCAATTGCAAACACCCTTGAAGTTTTTGAAAGTTGGTAATGATTACCGCTACTGCCAGATGGTGCCAATACCTACAAATGCCATCAGAGGTATGTACTCACATATGTTTAAATGGTTAAACTTTAAAGAGTATTTGTAGGAGAAGGGATCTCTTGCCATAGATCCAGAAGGATCTCAAGATCCAATACATTTAGAGGAATGATGCAACCTAGGTTTGATTATTCTGATATGCATCTATTTGTTATGACATTATTTTGATCAGTGTTGCATGTTGTAGCTATGACCATCATTCTAACCTTTGATCAAAATCTGAGTCAAGGTATTAGATGGATTAAAAGTTGAGATCATAGAACTTATCCTCTAACCCAACCTTCATTCAAGATAGTGTATTGTCTTAGTACAAAAGATAGGTTGAATAAAGCACGTGTCATCTTGAGTGGAGGAGACTCAGAAGAAAAGCAAGCACTTGTTCCTGAGGACAAGGCTCCAGGTTTGATTAATCAAGTTAATAAGATTCAAAGGTACACATGACAAGTTGATCACTATAGTTGAGATATCAGTCTTTGTAAAGTATCATACTTAATAGCATGTGAGCATATAGAGGTAAATGCTTAACGTAATAATTTGTCTGATATAACTAACACCTCCTCTAGGAAGAATCTCATGTGTTAATTCTAGGTTTCCATGGAGGAATGTTTGATCACAACACTATGAGTGTGTTGACCTCATTTTGTATTGTATTCCTTACCTTTAATCTTTGCTTCAGACAAATTACAAGTGATATCTCTAAAGGAGCTACTGTGATGATTGTCCGTGCTATTACTTTATATTATCAAAAGGATATTACTCTTTCTTGTTGTTTTGTTGACCTTGTTCCAGGTCAGAAGTAATAACCTTGAGGAAGCTATAGTGAAGGTTGCAGAATGCAACGTACTAAAGGAGAAACCTTGAAAGAAGCAATCATCATTGGAAAAGAAGAATGTGGCTTGTATAAGCTAAAGGGTCACTTAGAAGCTTCCATGGCCCACACCATTGAAAACCCATGTGATCTTTGGCATATAATATTAGCTCACGTTAACTTCAAGGTGATACCATCCATATGCAAAGTGGTCATAGGTTTACCAGAACTCAAGGTTGACCATGAAGGCGTATGCAATGGATGTGCACAAAGGAAGAACATCAAGAACCCTTTTCCGAAGAGAGACAAAAAATAAGAAGGAGTCCTAGAACTCATTCATTAAAATGTGTGTGGCCCAATGCCATCATCCTCCATTAGTGGGCATGTATACTATGTATCATTCATTCATGATTATTCTCGTAAAACCTAGGTGTATTTTTTGAAATCTAAAGATGAAGTGTTCAACAAGTTCAAGGAATTCAAAGACTTGATAGAGAATCTTTCTGAAAGAAATATCAAGATACTCAGGTCGGATAATTGAGGAGAATACACCTCAAAATAGTTTGTGAACTTCTGCAAATATGTTGGGATCAAGAGGGAACTCACTACTCCCTATAATCCTCAACAAAACGGTGTGGCTAAAAGAAAGAACAGAACAATAATGGAAGCCGTGAAGACCATGATCCACGATCAAGATATTCCTATGTGCTTATGGGCAGAAGCAACAATGGAAACCGTATATGTGCAAAACCGATTGTCCCTTAGTGCACTTGGGTTCAAGACCCTGAAAGAGATGTTCACCGGAAAGAAGCTAGAGGTAAGCCATCTCAAAATATTTGGCTTCCCAATATTTATACATATACCAAAAGAGAAAAGAAACAAGTTGGAACCCTCAGGAAAGAAGGGAATATTTGTAGGATATTGTGAGGTCTCCAAGACCTTTAGGATATATATACCAGGTCACTGCCACATTGATATCAATAGGGATGTGACCTTTGATGCAACGCTCAAGAAATATAGAATATGTCAGCTTGAAGAGGTATATGAAGAGGAATCTGTAATCCCTAGAGTTGCAGAATCAGTGAGGGAGGTTCCCAGAGATGCTAAACCAGTGAGGGAAATCATAACTTCCCCTGATGAGGAAATTCTAGAAGATCATGACGTAGTAGTGTTTCAAGAACCTCCTCAGATGACAATCTCCCATAAAATAAAGCTAGCTTGGGCTAGAGATATTATTCAAGATGGAGAGAAATATGGTGTTCCTGAAGGAACCAAGAGACATGTGAAGAGACCTAAGCCATTCTCTAGTTATATGGCTTTGATGTGTGATCTCCTAGAGAAGGAGCCTACCTGCTGTGAAGAAGCCATTCAGAAGAAAGAATGGGCAGATGCCATGATAGAAGAATACCAATCCATAATAAAGAACGATGTATGGGAAATAGTTCCCAGATCAAATAACAAGGATGTTGTATCGTCCAGATGGCTCTTCAAAATAAAACATGCTTCTAATGTAAGTATTGAGAAGTATAAAGAAAGATTTGTAGCTCATGGCTTTTCTCAAAAAGAAGGCATTGACTATGAAGAGACATTCTCTCTTGTAGCCAGATACACTTCGATTAGAACCATCATAGCCCTTGCAACTAAGATGAAGTGGAAGTTACACCAGATGGACGTAAAGACAACCTTCCTAAATGGTGTTATTGAAGAGGAAGTGTATATAGAGAAGCCTCAAGGATTTGAAGTTGAAGACATGAAGTCTCATGTCTGCAAGTTGAAGAAAGACTTGTACGAATTGAAGCAAGCTCCTATAGCTTGGTATGGCCAGATAGACAACTTTCTGACGAAATTGGGATTTACCAAGAGTAAAGTAGATTCTAACCTCTACTTCAAGGTTATGAACGATGAGCCAGTAATACTATTACTGTATGTGGATGACTTATTCTTAACTGGAGAAGAAAATCTCATCACTGAATGTAAGAAGAGACTCACTTCATAATTTGAGATGAAAGACCTTGGCCTAATGCACTATTTATTAGGTCTTGAGGTATAACAGAGTCTAGAGAGGATCTTCCATAGCCAAGGGAAGTATGCAATCGAAATATTGAAGAGATTTGACATGTTAGAGTGTAATCCCATGAATACACCCATGGAAATGAAGTTGAAGTTGTTGGTCGATACTTCGTCAGAATTGATTGATGCCACACTATATAGACAGATTATTGGATCAGTGATGTACCTAACAAACACCAGACCAGATATGTTTTTTTTCATGAACACCTTGAGTCAGCTTCTGGTAGAATCCAGACATGTTCACCTAGTGGCTACAAAACATGTGATGAGGTACATTAAGGGTACATTATATTGTGGTCTCAATTATGATGGAGATCATGATTTCACATTGAGTGGGTACACTAATTCAGATTGGGAAGGAAGTGTTTCTGATAGGAAAATCACTTCAGGATGTTGTTTCAGTTTGGGATCAGCCATGATCTCGTGGTAGAGTCGGAAGCAATCCAACATTGCTCTCAGCACATCGGAAGCATAATACATTGCTGCATGTTCTGCCAGCTATGAAGCTATATGGATTCGAAAGTTGCTGACCGGCCTATTTGACCTAGAGATGGAAGCAACCATGATCCTATGTGAAAATCATATCTACATAAAGATGACAGAGAATCCTGTATTCCATGACAAGTCGAAGAACATAGAGATCTGATCTCATTACATCCATGACATGGTGTATAGAGGATCCATAAAGCTCCAGTACGTTAGCACAGATGAACAGGTTGCTGATGTGTTGACCAAGCCTATATCTCATGTAAATTTTGAGCACTTTCACGATAATCTTAGTATAGTCCAAAAGGACCTTCCTCGAAAGGGGGAGTAGTTGTTGTGATGAGACATATCTTGCTTCAAACCTTATTGTTGTGATGTAAAGCAAGACGATGTGATGAGACTAGAATTGTGCTTCCGACTTGACAACTGCGACGTAAAGCCAGTCTAGTATCCTGCTTCCAGCTTGATTGATGTGACGTAAAGCAGGACGAGTATATTTCTTCCAGATTTATTGTTGTGACGTAAATCAAGACGATGAGATGAGAGTAGCACTGTGCTTCTAGCTTGATAGCTATGACGTAAAGCCAGTCTAGTATCTTACTTCTAGCTTGACAGTTGTGACGTAAATCAAGACGATGAGATAAGACTACCATATTGATAGATGTGATGTAAAACCAGTCTGGTATCTTGCTTCCAGCTTGAGTGTTGTGACGTAAAGCAAGACAATGGGATGAGACTAGTACTGTGCTTCCAGCTTGATAACTGTGACGTAAATCCAGACTAGTATCTTGCTTCCAACTTGAGTACTATGACATAAAGCAAGACGTTGCAATGAGACTAGTATTTTTCTTCCAGATTGAGAAGATGTGACGTAAAGCCAGTATAGTATCTTGCTTCCAACTTGATTGCTATGATGTAAAGCAAGACGAGTATTGAGCTTCCAGGTTAACAGTTGTGACATAAAGCCAGTCCTGTATTTGTTGGAAATGTTTAACAGGTAGCATATGCTTGTCATTGATGGAAAGTACAACAATGAAGATGGCATGAGTACAGGAAAAATGTAATAGATGGGAACCAGAAGTATTTTGGGAAGACGCTGCAGAGCAACCTCGATAAGATCAGAAGAGATAGTGTAGAGGATGTTTGGTATGTTTTACAGGTAGTGTATGCTTGTCATTGATGGAAAGTACAACAATGATGATGGCTTGAGTATAGAAGCAATGATCAACAGTGCAGTGATATTCAAGAAGATCGAATGATCAAAGGCAACGCAACCAGGCAAACAGAAGATAAGTTCTGGTTGATCGAATGATCGAAGGCCCGTAAAGCTTGAGAAGCATTTCTGATCATTGGATCCATTCAAAATTCCCGAAAGAACGAGGGCCATCAGATCAAAATATAGACAAGAAGAGGACTGAACAGGAGGACAGATCTCAGACATTAGATCCAAGCGCAGGACCTGACCATCATTGGATCAAGGAGAACCTGCACACCTTTTAAAGTATAACAAGGAGAAGAGGGCGTAATCGCGACTTAAATCTGAGCCATCAGATCAAGGTTGAATCTGGACCGTGGATTCCAGTCTATGTCGGAGTTTTGAGGATCACGAGTTGAACATGTCAAATATTATTAACATCAGGAATCCCGATATCGCGATATGCGAAATCGCGATGTAATCTGAGCCGTCAGATCGAGCTTTGATCTAGACTGTTGATTCCAGTCCATGTCGGAGTTTCGAGGATCGCAACATGGAGAGGAAAGTAAACAATGCAACAAGAATGTCGATTTCGCGATATGCGAAATTGCGATTCAATCGCAGCCATTGAATCAAGCTCTGATCAGGACCGTTGATCCCACGCCATTTCGGGGTATCGAGGATCGCGACTTGGAGAGTCAATATGTCTCATCTACAGACTCACAAAATTTGAAATCGCGAAAGCGCCTTATGCATAAGGTTGTGGTCACAGTCCATGGTCACGAGAAGGGAAGGAGTCAGTCTAGATAAGCTCCTTTTCGAAGTTTTGCCTATCGCGACTTGGAGTGACAAGAACCTCCATCTAAGGAACCACGAGATGCGAATTCACGATGAGATCTAGACCGTCAATACATCAAAAGTCTGGACCATTGATCTGAGCTCCATCTCTGAGTCTTGCCTATCGCGACTTGGAGTGACGAGAATCTCCATCTAAGGAACAACGAGATGCGAATTCACGATGAGATCTGGACCGTTGATTCATCGATATCGTGGACCGTCGATCAGGGTCGATGAAGATCAGAAGTTCACAGCACCTTTTAGCGCAACCTATGGTCACAGCATGTCATCAAGTGGAGGAAGGACCTAGTGTAGATAAGCTCCGCCTCGAAATTTCGGGGATCGCGTATGGGAGTGTCGAGACACTGGATCATACGAATGTTGAAATACCGAAAAGGTGAATTGTCGGTGTAACCGGAGGTCACTGCCTATGGTCATGTAGAGGAGGGAGCTAGAGCAGCCAAGCTCCTTTTCGAAGCTCATGACATGGAGACTCAATGGAGACTCAAGATGTCTCATCGCAGAATCTCCAAATTGCGAAAGTGCGAAACGGGTAAATAACGCAAGAACCCATCAGAGTTAATCCAACGATGGAGGTGAAAATGAGCACGATCGGAGGGCTAATGTTGATCCTCACAGTGTAACTACTAGAAACCATTGATGGTTTCTACCAGAGGATGCGAAGAGACTTCTGTGTGATTTCCAGAGGAGCTGAAGAGTTACAAGGAATCTGCCAGTGGAATGAAGACGATTCGTGGAGGAAATTGACAGTTGGATGAGGGTTGGAGCCTGTAACTGAAACAGAAAGGATAAGATCGACTATTCCAGAGAAAATGAAGAGTCTCAACTGCCAGAGAGGTTGTGGAATCTCAGCATAACACCCAGTGATGCCGAACACGCGGTTAAACTGCCAGAGAAGTCGAAGAGTCACGATGATGATCACACAGAGAACTTGAGATGTGGAGGAGATTTGCATGGTATGAGCATGCATATGAATGGAGAATATTGCATGCACAATATGCACATAAGATATATATATACACGGTACAGAGAAGAGGGGGTTTTTGTTGCTATTGGAGTTTGTTGTGTTTGTTGTTGGTGAAGGTGATTCATGTGTGAAGAAGGAGAAGAGTGAAGCAGCTGAATTGAAGATAAGAGGATCTGTGCAGTGAATGGGTATGGCGCACAAAGAATAAATGGTAGAAGAACAGACAGCGCAAGTGATGTGTGCAGGAAGGCAATGAGGTAGACAGAGTAACAAAATGTAGCAGAATAGTGATGAGTCTAGTAAGCCATTGTTGAACATTATATCACTGTAATAAGTTTCAGTAGCAAAGATTTATATTTCAGGGTGGTTGGGAGGTGCTCAAGAGGACCGTTGTCCTTAGAGGTTCAAGTGGGTGCTCGAACACAGGGAGTTGTAGCTTCCATCTGGTTGCAGCCATAGAAACTAGGGTGGTAGGGTGGTGCAAGGGAGAACTATTGTTCTCTATTATACAGGTTGGTTGCCTGTATGATTGAAAGTTGGTGCTTCCATCTAGTTGTTGCTGGAAACACTCAGGGAGTTGGTGCTTCCTTCTAGTTGGTGCTAGAGAAACCAGGGAGTTGGTGCTTCCTTCTAGGTGGTGCTGGAGAAACCAAGGAGTTGGTGCTTCCTTCTAGTTGGTGCTAGAGAAACCAGGGAGTTGGTGCTAGAGAAACCAGGGAGTTGGTGCTTCCTTCTAGTGGGTGCTAGA